>JAJMHP010000122.1:0-26435 GCA_030583235.1 Metschnikowia lunata
ACTCACGGACCGGGACGCCGCGAAATACTCGCCACTCCCAACAAGGAGAGTTTTTCTAGCCAAGAAAAAGTAGAGAATAGAAAATATATTTTGGTACCACCCGCTTGCCCCTTTGTAGTCTGATTATCCGTAAATTAAATCCACAATGAAACAGAACCAGCCGCCCCATGTGACCTTTTGAAGAAGTTTTTTGAGCCAAACAGGCTTGACTTTGACAAACAAGTTGCCGCAATTGTAGCCTTCGCTCTCGACGCCAATTCCCCACTTTATGTTTTGTCTGACATTACATCCATTCCAAACGTTCCACCACTTATGCCTTTCGCATGGAATGATCCGAAGCAAGTTCTTCTTTAGGGGTCCTCTTGGTCCATCTATGTATTTGTAGCCTCCAATGAGAGAGTGTCTTTGCCTTGGGTCTGAGCTTTTCAATTGCTTATCGCCCCAATGCCCTGTGAAAGTAAGCCAGTTACCATATTCGAGTTCCCTGCCGGTGTGACCTGGGTTGGCATTCTTTTCTGCTGGAAACACAAACTTTCCATCATATGTGTATCCTAAGTAGTTCTTTGTAGGGTTCCACAACGGACCACGATCGGTGAAGTCGCACAAAATCTGGTACGGAAGATCATGTGGATGCGTGCCCACAGACACATAGTTGGCATGTGTGCCACGAGCGGAGAATATTATCGGATGGTTGGCATCTAGCTCATACTTTTCGAGATTGGTATAGTGATATGCACCTCCTCCTCCATGCGCAGACATCCACACGATAACAGGGCTACCCTTGTAGAAACGTACAAGTGAATGCTCCCAATCCCCAACATGATTTCCATAAGGCCCTGAACCCATGACGAATGGCCCCAAGTTAAAAGAGTAGAAATAGAACCAAAAGGCATCGACCCAGCCGTTGCCTTTATCCACGACGATGAGAATCGCAGGTGCATCTTTGATCTCACCATTTCTAAGCGATGGCTTGTTCTTCAAGCCCGTGATCCAATCTGGGTCCAAGTCAAAATCCTCGTTCGCCGTCAAGTATATTTTCGATTGCTTGGGCAAATGCTCTAGCATGGTGATGTCTAGCTGTCCCGCTTCAGTACCTTCAATAATCGTTCCGTTTCCATGTTTGACGTGAAAATGCTTAACATATTCCTTGATATCATATGGGAAGTAACGCTCTTCGGAGTAAAGGTGAACGTATGGAGCAAAATCGAGCACATACAGCGGTATCTCACCGTCTCGTAAGGTCCGTTCTGCCTCGGTGGGTTTGCGCAATACAGGCGGAAACTTTTTGTGATCTAGCGCTGGCCGCAATATGTTTTCTATTTCGACATAGTCTTCATCCAAGGTGTCGGCTATATAACCACCGTGAAGGTCCCAATTTGGAACGGAAGAGCCTGCTGCAAGTTGTATTAGTAGCGTAAAGATCAAAAATATCAGGAACATTAAGGGTTTTATTTGACAAATTTTCTGACTCGGTCTATGTTCGATAATTAGAAAAAAAAAACGGTTAAAAAATAAAACAAAAGGGAAACGTTTGGGTGTGGTGCTTAATTGGTCTGGGTTGTTTTGGAACAGGGCTCAATGACGTAAGCAAAGGCGAGCAGAGTGAGAAACAGCACAACAGGGGGCAAAATCAGATATCGGTACCGCGTGTGACCTTCAGGCTTTTAAGGGACCCAAAGCGAGTGAATCAGAAGACAAGAATTTTGCTTAATTGTTCACTTAGATTCTGTTGCTATATTTTTAAACACTTTTGCCACTTAAAAGAAAGGAGACAAGACCCCCGGAAATGCGAAAACACCATCTGATAGGGGAAAGATCAAGTGCGACAAGTGCAGGAGATCGCGCAGTTTAAGCCCAGCCGAGCCAGTCTTGCGAGAAAAGTTCGGACAGAGTTGAGAAAACAAATTAATGAAAACAGAAATAGAGAGAGCACGAAATATTTGAATAAGAGATATTTGAGGGATGAAAAAAGAAAAGATATGCTTCTTCTATTACTGCGATGCTTCTTCTATTTTTCTGGGCGTGTAGCTTGTGCTCAGAATATAAACACCTGGTCTCCCAACTTACTCACGGGCTTGGCCTTAGGGTACCCCAAGGTCTGAGCAGCCTTTTTGATGGCTGACACCATGGGTGGTGGACCACAAATTAACAAATTGGTCTCCTCGTGGTGCTTAGGCAAATGCGTGTCCATAATTTCGGGAGTAACGAAACCAATTGAGCCTTTCCACTCCTCTGGGGCGTTATTCAAGACGTAATGGATTTGGAGCTGATCTGGATGCTTGGCCTCCAACTCCTCGAGCTCGGTCTTCAACAAGATATCATTGTGCGCCACGTTAGCATACACCAAGTGTATTTTCGTTTTGTCAGCTGGATCCGCCAAGATCGATGTGAGAATCTGGTACATGGGTGCAATTCCGGTACCTCCAGCCACCATACCAAGAGATTTACGCATGTTGGGAGTGTAGGTGAAAAAACCTTTAGGGCCTCTCACGTCAATAGTCTCGCCAATCTTCTTCGATTCGACGTACCTAGAAATGTTTCCGTTTTCGTAGGTTTTGATCAACAAATCGAATGATCCTAATTGGTCGTCGTTTGAGATAGGAGTATACGACCTAACAACCTCCTTCCCATCAATCACAGCAGAAATGGAAATGTGCTGTCCGATAGGCAAGCCCAATCTGTCGGTGGACTTAGGCAATCCAAACCTGTAGATACAGGAGTTATGGGAGACCCTGATTTTTTCGATCAAAGGAAACTTGCGGAACTCGGTAGGGGACAAAACTGCCTGTGGCTTTTTGTTTTTTTGGAAGTAATACAAAGCGATAAACGACCCGATAATCGCTACGACTGTGGCGAGCACCACAAGGGGATTCGATTCTTCGGCCATGTTCTAAAATGCTTAAAAGATACTCCGGCTCAAAGTGAAGAAGGGGTATGAAAACGAGGGCGTGTTCTTTCTTGATGAAGAGCGAAACTCACTTCAAGCAGGTACCGATGGTTATGTAGTTTTCACATGTGCGGTTTTTTCGCACCGCATGTGGATAAGAGACGCTCACGCGCGAAGGACCATGGGTTTACCCGGACGCGTGGGGTTTTTTCGCCCCAACAAGCAGGATGAGGCTGACGGATGAGCCATTTGGACACGAAGAGAAACACACGTGCATGCTACTGGCGATTCAGGAAAAATATGGGTTGCGAGTTGAAACAAAAAAACTTTTCGATCAAATCTATACTTTTCGTGTACGTTAGATATGCCATATGTTCATTCGAGTTGCTCCTCGGTCTTTTCGTCCTCTTCCTCAGCTGCCCTCACATTCCACTGGCCGGTTATGTCCCACCGCGAACCCTTCGCATTGATGCTCACGTACTTAACAAATTTCAAAACACTTGGGTCGCGCAACATGAGCGTCAAGGTGTTCCATTTGCACTGGCTCGTGTATAAAACAGAATCGTCCGCAGAGTCGCCAGCCTTGTAGATGGCTGGATCATCATCTTCGAATTCTCCGTCGCTTTCTCCTCCGTCCATGGCCATGCAAAGCTCGTAGCCCCCAAACTCTCCCGACTCCCAGTTGTCGGCTTTGCTAGCAGTGGGCGTGAGACCAAGCGTCGCCTCCAAAAGAACATTCAATTCGCCCTCTCGTGCCAATTCTTTTTCTGTAGTAGTCGCAAGGATGAAGTCATGACCTGGGCGGAATCTTCGGGCAAATATCTGATCACTTGTGGGAATAGTTTCTGTAACGTACACCAACCACTTACGGAACGCCATCGACTTCATTAGCTGGACAACTTCCAACACCATTTTCTCGCTTTCTTCACCAGAAAGCCTTTTGGCAAGTTCGAAGTTGGGCAACTCTTGTGGCCCTCTGTGGTTGACTGAACCGATTGCCTCCTCATTCAACGGGAACTCAGACTTGCCATCTATGTACATGTATCTTTGTTTATGGGGTGGAACAGCGCATTTCCATGGGAATGAAATTTCGTTTGCTGTTTGGGGTGCCTTTTTGTCCAATTCGGTGGCCCGTAGGCTCTTCCTCAATACTTCTGCGTATTCGTCCCTTAGGAACCCATTGATGTCAACAACAGACTCTTCCAAAAACGTCTCTTTTAATGATTTGACGGACAGTTCGGTGAGATACATGGGGTTCATGTACGTTGACAAGTACTGCACATCTTTGAAGGACAAAAATTGAGTAAGGTCAAGAGTCTCATATTCCTTGATTTCTTCTCTGGCGAAGTCAATTCTCACTGGCTTCGGAAAGTCAAACTCTTGAAGTTCCTTAGTCTGTAATTGGCGCAATGTACTCTTCGCTTCCGTCGCCTCTTGCTCCCCAGGAACATACCCCGACTCTCCCTCTTGGGGGATATGGAACCAACCTTGAATAGAAAGTCTCTGCTTGTCAACACGGACTTCCTCCACATCGTGAAAAGACAAGCCGGGCTGCACCGTGAAAAAAGCTATCTGATTGAATTGTGGGATGAGTTTGATTTCGTAATCGGTCTTTGGAACATTGGGTACTATAGCTGGGAATAATCTCAATGCCCCACCATAATGCGCCTTCCATGTGTATTCCGGGTCAGGCATGTAAAGAATAAAACTCACCCTTCTGGATCCAATCACGTCATCATGCGTCAATAGATGACAGCCTTTTGTGTATGTGTTGATCGACATATCGGTTTTGACTCCACTTAATTTTCCGCAGCCAGTGACATTTGAAATAAAGTCCCGGAACTCTTCAGAGTAAATGGCTGCACGGAGTTTGTACAAAGATGGTAGTCTGGACAAATCGTTCCAGTCCAATCCAGATAAATTGGCCAAGTCTCCAGACTGGTAGACTTTGTAGATATCGGTTTCTTTTTTCGTAAAGGCAATCTCATTCAAAACCTCCTTGCGCACATTTCTGAGAAGCGTATCGTCCAACAATTCTGTCACCGTGCCCCACTTGTAGGGCAGACTGTTGCTAATTTCAGCTTTGAGAGTGTTCTGAAACTCTTGGGCAAAAATTTTATTGTTCAAGAAGCTGCGGATCTCATCGTATGTGAAAGTAGTCTTGAGATGCTTGACTGGTTCTTCCTCGCGAGACGTCTCTTCAATTTCCCTTTTGGACATCGGTTGAAATTGCGTTACACCTCAATTGTTTTTTCTTCAGCAGTGATTTCCGTTCAAACAAAAAAAAAAAAGAAAAACAAAATCAGATGTAGGCCCTTTTAAGATGATACACTATTTTGGTTAGCTTGAGTGGATGATGTCAAGGTCAAGGACCGGAAGCGTGAGTGTTGAGATTGGCCGGTGGGCGGATGCGCTTGGAAGCCCAGACCTCACCAGGAAAATCAGCCCACCAAGCCAAGCACGTAGTGCTTAATAAGCAATCAGCGTAGCGAAGGTCTATACATAAGAAAAGAGTTGATAATATATATTGGAGGTTTTCGAAAAAAAAAAAGAAAAAAAAAATGCGATTTGACCTCAGGTTTTTCCTCAACTATGTTTATTCGTGTTTCGAAAATTGGTGCCGATTGTTAGATTGCCAAGGGCGCACTTTTTACTCTGAAGTTTCATGCGTTTAAACACAGGCAAGCACATACCAAAATGCCATGGAATTGTAGGCTGCCAACGTACCATAAGCTTCATACGATAAATCAAAGTAAAACATGCGAAAAGCGAATTCTCAAAATTTTGAATTTCTCCAAACGTTTAAAAGCGACTAATAATGAAAATAAATCAAAAGATATGGATTGTTTACCCACTATGTTGCAATCATCATCGACGCAATCTCGGTCCTTATCGCGCTTCTTCGACTACGCTGGCTCGTTAATTGTGTGCCGGATGAGCGCTTGAGACTCAGCGCTTCTGAGTCATAGCTGAAAAGTAGGATAGTGAGAATTTTCAGAAAAAGAAACGGAACCAAAGCTAAATAATTCCACTTCAACAAATTTCATTTCCACAGTGATAATTTTGACATTCGAAGAAATCAGTCTCTTCTGTTTGAAACCTCTTCCACCCATTATAACACATAAGACCGCAGCATGGTGTCACCGCAGCCTGAGTCTCCGGCCTCATACAATTCCGTGCTCGACCTAAAACAGCTTCGTTCACAAGGATGGGTGATTCAAAAATTTGGAGGCACCTCTGTCGGAAAGTTTCCAGAAAACATAGTTGAAAACATTGTGAAGGAATTCAGCAAGCACAGTCGTGTCGCTGTTGTGTGTTCTGCCAGGTCCTCTAATACCAAAAGCGAGGGCACTACCTCCAGGTTACTTAGGGCCGCAGATCTTGCCACAGAAAATGCCGATTTTGCAACCTTGCTTCAGGTAATTGAGGATGATCACACAAAGAATGCCAAGGCAAAGATAAAAGACAAGAACATACAACTGGAGTTGATTGCGCAGTCACACAGCGAGATCCAAAGAGCTCACGAATTGTTGCATGCGTCTCAAGTGATTGGGGAGATCAGCCCCAGGACTTTGGATAACGTCATGTCCATCGGCGAAAAGTTGTCGTGTTTATTCATGTCCTCATTGATGAATGACCGGGGCTTAAAGTCTGTTTACATTGACTTGAGTGACATCATTCCTCTAGATTACGACTTCTCGAAAGGATTTGATGCCAATTTTTATCTGTTTTTGAGCGGTAAATTGGGCAAAATTGCATCTGCAATTGACTCAGACACCATTCCAGTCTTCACTGGCTACTTTGGAACTGTTGCTGGAGGCCTACTTAACGGCGTTGGTCGTGGATACACTGATTTGTGTGCTGCGTTGATTGCAGTTGGAGTCCAGGCCGAAGAGTTGCAAATTTGGAAAGAGGTAGATGGTATATTCACGGCGGATCCTAGAAAGGTGCCTACTGCCCGGCTCTTGGATAGTGTTACCCCTGATGAGGCTGCCGAGTTGACCTATTATGGTTCGGAAGTGATCCACCCCTTCACCATGGAACAAGTGATCAAAGCCAAGATCCCAATCCGGATCAAGAACGTCGACAACCCTACCGGAAAAGGAACTATCATATATCCTGATAACATTGGAAGAAGAGGCGAAGCCACGCCCCCACATCCTCCGGCAGCGTATGAGACGCTACCACTGTCATACATCCAAACTCAAAAGAGACGGTCTGCCACAGCTATTACTGCCAAGCAAGACATAGTTGTCATCAACGTGCACTCCAATAGAAAGACGTTATCCCATGGATTTTTGGCCAATCTTTTTTCCACGATGGATAGGTTTAAGTTGGTGGTGGACTTGATTTGTACCTCGGAGGTGCATGTGTCGATGGCATTGCAGGTGCAACAGGAGCAAGAAGTCAACCTTAAACATGCATTAAAGGAGCTCAGATTGATGGGAACCGTTGACATGACAAGGAACATGACCATCGTCTCTTTGGTGGGCAAGCAGATGGCCAATCTTATTGGTATTGCTGGCAACATGTTTAAGATCTTAGCTGACGAGAAAATTAACATTGAAATGATCAGCCAAGGTGCCAATGAGATCAACATTTCTGCAGTAATAAATGCCAAGGATACAATACTAGCATTGAAGTCAATTCACGCGATCTTGCTCGAGGGAAATTTTGGATTACCCAATGAACTGTCAGCTACCGACACCAGGCTTGAGGCATTGAGGCTCAGTTAAAACGTGTAAATAGATACTGGTAGGTCAAAATTTTAGATACATTCACTAAATACCGAAAACAAATTAAATATCAAAATCTCCCGACTCAGAGTTACGCTGGCTCAGCTGATTACCTTGTAACTTTGAGTTCTCGTCAGCGAGACTCTCAATGTCGCCAATCATGCCACCAAGTAACTCACTAGCCAACTTGTGATAGGCCAACTGCGCTTTAACCAACTCTAAGATCTCCTCGATTGGCTTCGCTTGTTCCAACACGTTCTGCATCACGGAAAGCGCATCCTCGACGGTATTGGCAAACGCATCCTCGGCGTTTTCCATTGCAACTCTCAATTGCGGCTCTTTTGACGCATTAGTGCAGTTTGCCAAAGCCTGTCTGGAGACGTCGTAGTCAATTCTTTTCGCCTCAACCTTCTTTTGCATCGACGAACTCTGGGCAAGGAGAGAACGCAAAGTGGTTGTCAAGGGGGCGTTGAACTTTGACTTGATCAACTGATCCTGGCCCAATCGGGCGTTGGCAATTTTGTTTATATTTGAGGAATACAAGTCCAAAACCTTGATCAATGGGTCCTGTTCTACATCGGCAGAGGACGTCAAAATTGATCCATCCGTGGCTCTCGCAAGCGCGTGGTACATGGTTTTAGGAGGCTTGAACTCTTCGGTTGGCGTGACTAAAGCGGCCTGGGCCTCTGCGGGAGTGGTTGCTTTTGAAAGGTTTGAAAACCTATCAGAGATATTCTTCCCAAACTCTGTGAATGACTCCTGCAAGTTAGTCGGGTAGTCATAGGACTCGGTCTCGTAGTTGTGTGTCACCTTTAAGATATTCTTATACAACTTTTCTACGTTGTTGCACTTGTTTGCCAAATCAATGTACTCAGAAGGCAACTGGCTAATTTCGTCCACGTTAACTTTACCCATTTTCTCCTGGACTAAGCGAGTGGTTCTTTGGGCGAAAGGTATCACCTCATTGTTGAACTCGGTGGTAACTTTATCGCCAAGCGATTTCAAGTTATTAGTAAAAGAAGAGAAATTGAACGCCATGGTTAGAATCTGGAACGTATAGCTTTACGCAAAGTGGACCTGTAATACGCTGCCCAGGGGGAACAATGGGGGTTCCGGCTCCATACACCTCCGTGTGTCACGTGAGCTACAGCGCCTTGAGGGCACCTGAATGCAATTACTTGATGATCTTATCACAAGGCTACAAGAGGGTCGATTAATAAATCAGGGAGCAATCATTGGTACTGAAAGGAGTTTTTATTAATTATCTGGAATAGTGCTGATGATGTTATTTAAGGCCATACCCTCTTCGTTAGATACACCCACACGCAATTCCTTTGCAGTTCATGCAGACCGGCCAGTCTGATTAATTCAAGTGCCTCAAAACTCGAGGCCCTTCTGGAAGAAATCGTAGATTGCATCAGAAAACCTTGTTGCACTTTCAGCAATCTCTTCAGTAGTATCAGCCGGGGCAAATGTCAACCTGAGAAAATTGCCCCTCTCCCAACTGAATTCGGGTTCCACTGCCATCTTAATTCCGGCCACTACGCCCACAACTAACGCACGAAGTTTCCATTGCAACAATGAAAGTTTTTCCATAGAATTTGTTCCTTCTGGAAATTTGATGATAACACTGACAAACACCCCAGCTCTAGGATCGATCAAATTAAAATAGACAGCCTCATATTCTTTCAGATTGTATAAGTTGAAAAGTGGGGCATTTCTACGCCTGGTATAGGCTGCACGGAGCTTTAAGATCCAGGTGAACCAACCACCGACCCCACCAAGGCTCTGCTGAATGACGTTATTCACAAACAATTGAGATACCCCAGACGGGAAGCGAGTTAGAACCAACGCATATTTTATGATAGCGTCGATTGCATCCTTGTGCCCGACCAAAAACCCCAATCTTAATCCAGGCGCAAAGAGCTTGGAAAAAGTCTCGACCCGCAAAACTCTTCCGCTGACATCTATCGTCAGATATGATGGAGATAGGTGATTTGCGAGGTACTATTCTATGTCGAGCAAGGCAGGACCTGTGTTGACTTCCATTACGTTATAAGCGGGTAGAGTCAAATACACTTACGGGTCGTCCTCCATGATTGCAAAGTCATGCTTTTCTGCCAAAGCATAGATCTGTCTCTGGAACTCCAAGCTTTGAGTAAGCCCAGTGGGGTTTTGTCCCACAGAAATCGTATAAAGGGCCTTGGGCTTCCTTCCTTGAAGCTCGGGCTTGAGCTCGTCCCACTTGTCTAATAAAGAGCTCAAGTAGTGGATGTCGATACCATCTGCATGCATCAGAGAATTGTTCAACTTTAATTTGACAGACACAGGTATGGCTTCGACATTTTCAATAGCTTGCAAAATGGGAGTGAATGTGAACTCTTCCAAAAGCACAACTTCCCCTTCGTCCAAAAATACATCAATCGCCTTGTTCAATCCCTCTCCAGCACCCCCGGAAAGAGTCAGCTCCCACTCGGTGTACTTCGGAGGCTGTGCTCTTTTGATCGCATTTTTCGTAAATCGGAGGAATTGTGGCACTCCTTGCACATTAGAGTATCGCAAGCCAGTTGCGATATCAATGACTTCTGGGTCTACGGAGCGTTTTCCCACGGTAATCAAACGTTCTTTGGAAAAGTCAGCACTCTCACTCTCAAAAGGGGCATCTTTGACATCAACATGTATTTTCTGGATTGGAAAAATCCATTATTTGGCGTCTTATAGTCCAAGGGAATGAGCTGTGGATGCGGCTTACAACTCTCCGGAGCACCTTCAAGAGTATTTGAGGTGAACTGAGTGAGTTTTTGTGATCGGGCTCTTCTCGAAATCAAATGAGACATGATTCATTTCTCTACTGAGCTCTATTCGTAAAAAGCATGAGAAAGTCAAATCAAGCTGCCAGGAAGAAAGCTCAAGGCTCTGTAAAATACTCTGCCAAAGTTAAGGTCACATACTTCTTCACTGCAGGACGACGCATGAACCTTTGGCGACCCCAAAGTCTCCAACACAGCTGGGTTTTAATGAATTTTGAATTGTTGATGACTCTCAGCCATGGGTCACACGGGTGGATTTAATAGCGGGTGTTCCAGGTCGTCCCTTGAAATGTGAAAGAACCGGGTTTTTGCCCCGAAGAGGGCAAGATGCCGCTCACTAGACATGAGTGATCCGGAACAACATGAGGATTAAAATATGACCTGATTTTTTCTTCGGAGGAAGATTAAGGTTTAAGCCTTCTGGGGTGAGGCTCTGGTGAGCCATTGCGTCCAACAAACATCACGATTAGATAAGAGCCACAGTGCGACGGGTAATAGGTCACCACAGAAGGTCTGAGTTTCACAGGCCCAACCAGACAATCATGGGGTAGGAATGTTGTCTTCAAGCATTGAAGAAACAATGTTTGGAAAGATGCACCTTCTCGGTTAATGGAACATTTTATCCCTGTCTCTCTCTGAGATCGGTTTAGCGAACACATTTCTACTCTAATTGACATCTCATAGCTTGCATCTTTTTTTAAAAAAAAAAAAAAAATAATTCCATCAAGTAAGCGTGAGCCTGATATGATCGAAAAGATCAGGACATTTCGTCATCTTCATCGAGAAACTCGTTGGCTAGGTAGCTCATTTCGGTTGATGCTTTATACTCTTTAATGGTTGACAAGACACTTTCCTTGCACTCATTGAAGGTATCGAGGACCTGAGTTCTCTCAGCGGGATCCCGCGATTCCGTATATAAGTTGATGTATGCGGAGCGACTAGCAAGTAAATCGTACTGTCTTACTATTTTTGAGAATAGTTGGGGTATCGATGTGTTGTTTGATACCTGAAATCCACTAAGTCCTTTGCTCTTGGAAAATGTCAGCTTACGTCCATTGACGACATGGATCGAAGCAGATGTCCACGGAACAAACAGAACCCTAGGTTGGGCGCGAAGAAGACCTTTCCTGATTTCTTGCTGATTGAGGTTGTCTCCCACAATGTAGTCCAAAACCGAGATGTACTGTGGGTGCAGGCTAACGTGGTTCATTTTGCACTTATCACTAAGAAGCTCGAGGATGATATCGCTTTCATTAAGGGTCACGTAGTTTTTTTTGTGTGTGACGCCCGGAATATCGGCATAAGGCGCGACCGACGACGACAAGAATTTAAGCTCAGGCGTAGGCACCAAAGTCGAGATGATCGACTCATACGAGCTGTACATGTAGCTGGGGAATCTTAAAGGATTTGAGACACCACACGCAACGTAGGCTATAAGTTTGTTTTCTCTTTCGAAGGCAGATGTCATGGATGTAGGTTCCTTTGATTCAGGCGAAAGGAACAAGGATTCCAATGCGTTCAATGAATCGTTGTCATACACGAAAGTACCATCACTGTGTTCAATCAACCGTTTCAATGTCAACACTGTATTGTAAGGTTGGACAACTACATCTGATGTCTTATCATTTGACGGGAAAATCAGGAATGTTGAGATCATTTTCTTGCGTCCATAGCGATCATTCAAGAGTTCGAGGAGAAAACTCCCCACACCTGAACCGGTGCCTCCTGCTACACTGTGGAAAAGCTGAAACGTCGACAAGTTATCACATTTATCCAATTCTCGATCAATTATGTCAGTGAGTTCGTTCTCGTGCTGAGTGGCATAAGAGTGCCCATGCCTCCAATTATTTGCGGCACCAGTTCCGCCTTCACTTAGATGAACATTTCTTGGATTAAACATCGGGCAGCTCAACATGCACTTGCTGATCACTGAAGGCTCAGAATCAATAAGAATGGCCCGCGGAGTGTATTTGTTTTGCTCGCTGTAAGTATAGAACACTTCGGTATTATCTGTTCTTTCGTGAACCAAAGAAGTATCAGAAGGATGGATATCACTGTTACTCTCGAAATGAGGCTGATTGTTGAGAAAAGGATTCGGAGTACCATCAGCTTGTATTCCATGTTCGAGCGCCATTTGGTTCCAATACTGAAGCCCTACTTGGTTTCCACATTGACCGATTTGAAAAGACACAATTTCGCTGTACTGTTAGTATGACGGGTTTAGTTATTGATTGCATGAGGAAAAGGCATATGTCAATTTCATTTGAAGACGAAGATAGAATGCCACATTACGTTTCAAAAATGAATTCATATCTGGACATACCCTGGCATTTTCTCTTATGTGAACGTTGTGTTATCGTGATGGCCCCAGACGCGTAGATTGAAATGCCTGTCGAGTCGCGCAAGTTGTTGATGCGCTAAAGAAAGGGCTACTGATATCATCCCAAACAAGAATTACACGCATCATGCAGACAACTTTTGTAAACAGATAGGTTACCATTAATGACACGTACTTAGAATAGACCTAAAGGAAACTTGAAAAAAGAGCACCAATATGAGACGTTTAGGGTGTAGAAGGCTGAGATATTGATCTACCTCTTCATTGCAATGTTAGCACCTAAATTGCCCTGTGGGGGTAAATGCGAACTGCGTCCTAATTCTTTATGTGGCTGCCAAAAAATTACAGGAACACTATAAACGTCACTCCTGACGGTAAAATTCATTTATTTGAAAAAATATGTGGTAGCAGTGAGTGAGCCCTCATACCAATTAAGAAGTATTCGCCACAACTTCTGCAAATCATAAGATTATGTTCTTGGAATGGGCCATTTGCTTTCAAAAGCTATGCTGGTTCCTCCGGATAGAATTAACATGATATTTAAGCACCCTCCACCTGTGCTTCCCTAAAGTTTACAAAAAAAATCTTAGTAGTTGTAAGATCTTCTTTTTCTTCTCTTCTTACAAGCCACAGCTGTTCCCGAAGGAACGGCGGTACCAGTGGCCGTGAAGGAGGGGAGATTTGTGGTGGTTGTGGGTTGCGTGGTGATACCCGTTGGTGCGCCTGAGATTGTTGAGCCACCACACTTGTTAAAGGCACCAGCCAAAGCGTTGAAAATAACTGTTCTCAAAGTCGCAAGGTTGAAGAATTCTTTGAACAAGGAAGTAACTAAACCTGACTCAACAAGGGCATTTAACAAGCTCTGAATACTGATGAGGTTGCTCTTGAACAACTGAACGAGCAATGACGCACCATATTGCAAAAACTGCGGGTCAACAATTAAAGCTCTGACAACTGAAGAGGCCAAGCCAGACTTCGCCAAGGAGTCTAACAAGTTGTTGACAATTTCGTTGGCGTCGAGTCTCTTCTCTTGCTCATAAGTAGCCAAGTCAGTGTCGGCCACCTCGTTGATGTCATCCTCCTCATCAGATCTTTTGAGAGAAACAGACTTGCCTGCAAGTTTGTCCTCGATCTTACCCACCAAACCACTAATTTGCGTTAAGGCCAACTTGAAGATGTCTTGATAGAGTGAACAGTCATTTATCAAGTCCTTGATAACAGTAGTAGCTAAACCGGAGTCATTCAATGCCTTGAGCAACGTTTTCAAAGAAACCACACCACTCTTGAGAATTGCTTGTACGGCAGAAGTGACAATCGGCTGCAAAGCTTTGTTGTCGATCAAGCCCTGAATAATTTGGGGAGCAAGGTTGGTCGAGTTGATTGCGGCCAAGATTTGAGTAACGATGGCATATTCTCTTTCATGAAGCTCTACTGGGTCAGAAATCAAGCTTCTCTTGGCTGTGTGCTCATTCATTCTGACAATAAGATCGTTGATCTCTTCCGTCTGTCTCTTTGAAAGGACGGAAGTCGAAGTAGGACCAACAGTAGCTGGCGCAGCATGGACGTTAGCCAACAAGGCCAAGATGAGTGTGGAAGAGACGGTGGATAATTTCATTCCGGGTGGATACTATGAATGGATACTATGAGTGGATGAAGTGTAAAAACTGATTGCAAAAGATCGAGGATGGAAGGTCTCAGTTTAAATAGCGAGAGATTTATTAATATACATATTTCCGTTTCGGGAGACTTGGATAATAGCCATACCTAACTTCTTCTTTGGGTAATGTCGTCTCCGGTAAATACCTTTTTGCAACTTGTTGTTCCTGGCCCTGTTTACCAAGAATAGTTATTCTGGATATTGAGTATGGCTGCAACTTATTTCCCCATGCGGTAATAGTGAGCATCGGCCCCTGCACGTACTGCACATTTGAGTTGACCCGGTGCAAACATGGTAATCCTTTTCTTACACCAGGGCTGGGCAAATTTTATTGGAATTTCATTTTGTCAAACTGATGTCTTATTTCATTACAGCTTGTGTTTCGGTGAGAGTCAGATAGTGTATCATAAGTATATTGTTTTCTCTCGGTACATCTGGTTACGCATTGTCTTCTCATATTTCACTGGCGCACTGGGGAAGCCCGGGGCTGAGGTGGAGATGCGGGGACGAATTGTGTGAAAATCGAATTAGATACGGTGAGCTACTAAGTTTGGAGATGGCCCGAAAACACCTACACGATTGGGGGTATCTCTTCTACTTAGAGGGAGTGATGTCTTATTCCACTGAAAAAGTGTCAACCTTGGACCAACATTTTAAAGAACGATCTAGGGTTGTTGGGGACCATGGCATTGTTTAAGCTTATTCGCAGGAACCTGTTTCAAGAAATAACTACACTTCACTTCGATAGACCTCATGTTTCAAACAATTATTATGACTACGCTGTTTTTTTGAATCTTCATTGTTCGCTCAAGGCTGTACTTGCCTAGAACAAGTGGTTAGTTTGTTGCGTAGTCTTCAATATGAGAGCACCAGAAGGCTAAATTGTTGTCCTGTTTGCAAAGATCAGAAACATCAACGGATAAAGATTTTGTAGACAAATGAAAGAAAAATTAGATGGAAAGATCGATGTAAAAAATTGAATGCTGAAAAAAAAAATGAAACTTGAAGTTGAAAACTTATAGGAGAAAGTAAGATCATGCGGTCTGACAATTGCTCGTCCCATCTCAGAGCCGTCGTTTTGGGCTGTGGCCATCACACATCACAAACTCACTTCGAAGCATACCAAAAAAAAAAAAAGAAAGAAAGAAAGAAAAAGAAAAAGATCTGACCGCGGGGTCGATGCGGACGCGCGTCTTGCAAGGCGCACCGCCGTAGGTTTCACTCAAGACAAATAGGAAAAAGACACAGACAACTTTAAAGGCCAGAAGATTGAAAAAAAAAAACTTCTATTAGGCTTTCTGAGCAAACCAGACTTTTCTTCTTCATGATCCAACAAAAAAACTAAATTGATTCCCGGACTTTGTCACGTTCTCGTGGTACGACCCCAACAAAGAGACTCGTACATCTCTCAGCCCACCCAACCAGCATTCGGCGCGTCCATTCCCATAGTTTTTTTTCTGTATACGCCGCGCATCGTTTAGCAGTCCGAAAAACTGTACTTGTTATAGAATTTCACCATTCAACAAAAGTTTGGCTCGACGTATGTGGCACGCCCTATAATAGTTTCCATCTCTCTTCCCAACACATCGAGTACTTTGTGAATTCTACTGCATCAAACTTTATATCGCTTCATCACCTGATTAAACTATTTAAACGTCTTTGGAGCCGCTTACTAACAATTAAAGTATGCTCACCAAAATCACAAATGGAGCAGCGTCGTTAGCGAAACTAGCGGCGCTAAAGCCTATTCACTTTTCGATATTGACATGCTTCTTGGCCTCTGTTGCATATTTGACTGTTGTGGAAGAATATATTCCAGATTCCGTGGAAAGACAACACCATGTCTTTTTTTATCATCCCCCGGGTGCGGCTAGCTACAATAAATGGACAAAAGTTAGCGACATGGCAGCATATTCTGATGCCGATCAGTTTTCCATAGTCCCATTAGATTTTAGGCACACCCATGCTTCGTCCTCGATCCCACATATCGAAAATACTGTGGTTGGTGTGCATGACGAAAGGCTTTTGATCGTTCCTTCCGATTCTTTGGAGTCCTCTTTGCTGGACTTAAGCAGAATTAGTCACGATGGTATTACTTGGAAGGCCAGGAGCAACTATAGGTTGCGCCGCGTGTATGACTACGTAAAACACATGGCAACGAAACTAAACTCTTTGATGCAAAGTGCAGAGGCATTCGATATCGTCTTGATCACGCTCGCTTACTTTGCCATGATATACACTGTTGCCAGCGTTTTTATTGAGTTGAACAAGTCAGGCCTGAACTTTGGTCTCGCTTTCTCCATCATTGTTTCTTCGGCGTTTGCTCTTGTTTTCGCGTTGGCGACCGCCTCCAAATTATTCAATTCCAAGGCATCTTTGTTGTCGATGATCGAGGGCATTCCCTTCTTAACTGCAACTATTGGCTTCAAGCACAAAGTTTCTATAACCAAAATGGTAATGCAAGCTGCTTCCTCCCACCTTGACGTCAAGTCGATCGTTTCGAATGCTGTTGCCAGTCACACCCTCAGCATGTTGAGAGACTACATAGTCATCATCGGAGTGCTATTCTCCGCCGCTCTTTTCGCCAGTGAGATGGAAACTTTGAGAAACTTCTGCCTATTGAGCTGTCTCATTTTGGCCTTTGATCTTTTGCTCGTGTACACCTTTTACTCTGCTGTGTTAGCATTGACTGTTGAGCTCAACAGAGCTCGCCGCACAAATGAGTTGCAGTCTGTTTTGGAGGAGGAAGGTGTCTCTTCCTTGGTTGCAGCAACAATCGCCAATCGCAAATCGGAATCCGATTATCCACAGGATGAAAGAAAAAGAGGCACTGCCGTTTCATTCAAAGTTGCAGTTCTCGGTCTTTTCCTTGGCTTCCACAGCTTCTGGTGGGGAAGTTCCTGGCTTTATGGATCTTCAAGATTGAATCACTTGCTTATCCAACCTCAGGATTTATCCAGAGCTGCCTCGAAGTATATCACAATTGGCCTGAAGGGTACTTTGGTTACTCTCTACAGTCCAAAAGTCTATGTCCCGTTAGGTACAATGGTTGTGATCGAGGACTATATCGTCGCGTTTGTTGAGATGATATCGAACGCGATTAAAGATTCGTTGATCTCCAAGGTCTTGCTTTTTGGTTTTGCTTTGTCTATCTCTGCTAATGCCTACCTTTTGAACGCCACCAGATACCAACGTACTGCCACCAGGAAATTGATCGAAAAGCAAATCTCCACGCCAAAGGAAGTCAATCTGCGCAAGGCTAGTGTAAGCAATGAACCTGCTCCCGTCGAATCGGATGACTCCACTTCAACCGAGGAAACCATTAGTTTTACAGCACCTGAAAAGCAACTCTCGCTTGAAGACTGCTTGAAAAAAATGAAGGATGGCGAGCTCAAAAACCTAAATGACGGAGAAGTTCTGTCACTAGTTGTTGCTGGAAAGTTACCGCTTTATGCGTTGGAGAAGCAGTTGGGTGACAATACAAGAGCAGTCGCAGTTCGCCGTAAGGCAATTTCGAAACTTGCGAATGCCCCAATTATCGACACTGATAGCATGCCATATGCCCACTATGACTATGACCGCGTTTTTGGAGCTTGCTGTGAGAATGTTATCGGATTTATGCCATTGCCTGTGGGTGTGGCCGGCCCCTTGATTATTGACGGGAAGCCCTATCATATCCCTATGGCCACTACTGAGGGGTGCTTGGTTGCATCTGCTATGCGTGGGTGTAAAGCAATCAATGCAGGTGGTGGCGTGAACACCATTATCACGCAAGATGGTATGACAAGAGGACCATGTGTCTCATTTCCAACTTTGGCTAGAGCCGGAGCTTGCAAACTTTGGTTAGACTCGGAAGAGGGCCAAAAAATCATCAAAAAAGCGTTTAACTCTACATCCAGATTTGCTCGCTTGCAACATATTAAGACTGCTATCGCAGGAACACTTTTGTTCATCCGTTTTAAAACCACTACTGGTGATGCTATGGGTATGAACATGATCTCAAAGGGTGTTGAACATTCCTTGAGATATATGGTAGAGAGCTGTGGCTGGGAAGACATGATTACAGTTGCTGTTTCAGGTAATTACTGTACGGACAAGAAACCTGCAGCAATTAACTGGATCGAAGGAAGAGGTAAGTCCGTTGTCGCTGAAGCCACAATTCCAAAGGATGTCGTCTCAAAAGTTTTGAAGTCCGATGTCGATGCATTAGTGGAATTGAATATCAGCAAAAACTTGATCGGATCAGCTATGGCAGGATCCGTCGGAGGCTTCAATGCCCATGCCGCAAATATGGTCACTGCGGTGTATTTGGCTTGCGGACAAGATCCCGCCCAAAACGTGGAGTCATCGAACTGTATGACCCTCATGAATAGAACAGCCAATGGAGATTTGCAGATATCTGTCTCTATGCCTTCGATCGAAGTTGGAACGATTGGTGGAGGCACCATTCTTGAACCGCAAGGTGCCATGTTGGAGCTCTTGGGTGTGCGTGGTCCTCACCCAACCAGCCCAGGAGAAAATTCTCGTCGTCTTGCATGTATTGTTGCTTCTGCCGTTTTGGCTGGAGAACTTTCCTTGTGCTCTGCATTGGCGGCAGGCCACTTGGTACAATCACACATGCAGCACAATAGAAAGGCACCTACCCACTCTGTCGACGCGCCCAAGGAAGTGAGCCGACTTGCTGAAGGATCAGTCAACTGCATCAAGTCATAAGATGGCAAGCTTGAATGCCAAAGCACATCCTGCAAGCATGTCTACGAGAGGATTTCAACCAAGATCCCGTAAATGGCCCAAATGCTCCGTTCAATTGGAAGGCCCTCCAAGACCTGTTGTCATGGATCTGCCATTTGCGCCTTTCATTGTACCATAGTCAAGAATTGTATATTCTTTGTTGAGGATTGGAACAAGTTCACCCTCCACGGTTAACGGCCCACTTGCATATAATTAAACTGAAGTTATTTAAACGACCCGTGGAGTTCATAAACATTAATCTTACTTCTTGAATGAGAAATATCAGTAATTAGAACATCGATTATCTCTTTTGAGCCGAGACGAAGGCGACGCCGGTCAATTTGCACCCATGCACTGTCGGCGCGACTTGGATGCGAGATCGGCACATGATGATGCGTCATAGAGTGCCGACAAAAGTGTAATATATGGACAACGGATACCTTAAACAGCAAAATACGCTGAGCAAAAAATAAAATAAAAAAAGAAAAAAAAAAACCAAAAACGCAGGTATATAGCTTGACATGACACAGGCCGGACCTTCTCAAAATGTCGGAGACCCAATTCCAAACAATACCGCTCACGCTGTCTCAGTGACTTTACCTACCTGGGAAGCCACAGTCGGATACGAGGAAGGTGAGTCCTGGGTAGTTGATAAGATGTCCTCAGGGTATCCAAGATTCTTCATCCATAGCGTGATTCAAGAGTTGGCGAGATGTATCGAAAAGAAGTACGCACGGAATGGCGAAAGTTGTATGATTTTCCCTTCCTCTGCTGTTGCCAAAAGGTGCAGAGACTTCATTAGGGCTAAAACCGACAAACCTCATTTGGTCCGGAGAATTCTCCAATTGACCACGCCTCCGCCCAAAACCGACTTTGAAAAATCTTCTGTTATCGAATGTACTGTCGTGAGTGTCATTATGCCACAGGATGATTTCCCGCTTGCAAAACAATACTGGCAACATTCGGGAGAAGGTGTGTCGTCCAGAATGGCGGAGTATGTCTTGAAAGAATTGTTCGAGAAAGAAAAGAACCCCCTGGCGCGGTCTAATAGTAGAAGCAAACAAGAGCTACAGGCACAGAGCATCCAGAGAAAGTCTCCGTCAATCTCCGCTTCAATGCGGTCGGCGTCTTTTTCCCAAAACGAAATTGTTGATCGTGAGTTCAATGATTTCATTGAGCAGAAGTATGGTCGTGTGTTGGACCTCAAGTTTGCTACCCAAGCCAAGATTGCTTTACGTAGGCGTATTGCTGGTGAAGCCGATCACGCCCAAGTACAGAAGAACAACGAGGGTAATGATCAGTCTGATCCCAATTTAGACAGAAAAAGAGGCACGAATATTAGCGAGAATGACGTGTACTTGTACCCGACAGGTATGGCATCGATCTTCAATGCACACCAAGCTATTCTCTCCACTGTGAATGGCGACAAAAAGCTGATTTGTTTTGGCTTTCCCTACGTTGATACGTTAAGTATATTAAGAAAGTTTGGTACTGGCTGTCTCTTTTTCGGAAACGGGGATGATGAGTCACTCGACGAGATTGAAAGAGGCCTAGAGTCTGCCGAAATCGACATTGCTGGCTTCTTTTGCGAATGTCCCTCTAATCCCTTGTTGAAGACGCCAAATTTGAAGAGAGTACGTAACCTTGCGGATAAGTACAACTTTATTGTCGTTGTGGATGAGACTGTTGGCAACTTTTTAAACATCGCTGTCCTCCAGTACGCTGATATGGTTGTCTCTTCGTTGACCAAAATATTTTCCGGGGACTCCAATGTCATGGGAGGGTCGCTAATCTTGAACAAGTCTTCTCCGGTGTATGCACAGTTGAAGGAACACTTTGATGAGAAGTACGAGGACATCTTTTGGGCAGAGGACGCCCTATACTTGGAGAGGAACTCGAGAGATTTCGAAGAAAGGTCCAAGGTAGTGAACGAGACGTCGATAGCTGTTGTTGATTTATTGACTTCCAGTTCCCTTGTGCACAAAGTCTTCTACCCCTCGATCTCCGAGAGCAAGAAGTACTACGATGAAATCAAAACACCTGGAGGCGGGTACGGGGGATTGATTTCATTCATACTCAAGAACCCAAAACATGCTCCGGTGTGTTTCAATGCCATGAATTTACACAAAGGTCCTTCTTTGGGAACCAACTTTAGCTTGGCGTGCCCATACGCAATTCTCGCTCATTATCAGGAATTGGACGAGGTTGAAAAATGGGGTGTTGACAGGAATCTTATTAGGATCAGCATTGGGCTCGAAGATAAGGAAGAGCTACTTGAAATTTTACAGAAAAGCTTGGATGCCGCAGTTCTTGTGAACTGAGCGAAAAGAAAAAGAAAGAAAAATTCTTCTGCTTATTTTTAAGAAATCTACTGAACTTGTTTAGAAATGGGGATACTTCTGATGCGTGCATGGTTGAGGTGGATCACCGGAAAGTGGTTCATGGACTACAGTGCCCACAAACCAGTACCTAGAGCTCGTTTCGAAATAGTGTTGCCAGCCCCGGATGTCACGTTCTACCTCTTCTGTGTCAAGTCCTCGTAGGTCATGGGTGAATTCGTCTTCTTTTTGGAAGCAACCAGTGACAAAAGCTCGCGCCGCGTCCTTTCCACTAAAAAATGAATACGAGCCCTTCGGGCCATATATGTGACGAGACGCCGTGACATCATAAACGGTACCATTTATAGCAATGTAAATTGGAAGTTTTGGATCTGACCCATTATAGAGACTCAATTCTTGCGGTTGGAGCAAGATATGCCGACCAAAAAGGCGGTGCTTCAAAAACCTTTTGTCTATCCATTTACCGGTATAGCCCCAGGTTGTGGAAGACGTGAACCACCATGACGCCAAAGCGTTTAGTAATAAGATTCCGGAAAGTACTCGGAGTATGTCTAGAACACCGATTCTTTGGCGGGATTCTCTATCGACCATTGTCTCACAAGATAGTGAAGTAAGGTTTCTTGGGAAGAACATCGCGCGTATTTACCGTCGCGAAAGTTCATGTTTTGCGTTAACCTCTTTGTCCGGCCCAAAAAATTACTGAAATCTGACTCAAATGAACAATACAGTACTATGAATTTATTTAAAGTGAACTACGATAATTATTACTGTAAAACTTCAAGAATCACCAAATCTGATACAGAAACCTTGGAGAATCAGGACTATGATGTTCTGGCATACGCACTCATCCTTATATTAATTTACCGGTTAGAATTTGCAACATGTCTCTCAATTGAAAATATTGTAAACCATATTTTCCGAAGCATTGGGAACGTCTTGCGCGAAAAGATACTTATCTGCTTCAGTAGTTAACAAGTTAGACCAGAACTCGTCATCAAACTCGTAGATGTCTTTGTTTAGATCCCTTACAGCTGCCGCATCAAAATCCTGATCAGGCCCCGGGGTCGTATAATCATTGACTGGCCTATCATTTACAGAAGTTTGTGGTGGGTAAGGTACCAGCTCAAAATTTCCGTTCTTGTACTGTGAGCCTGCTTCAGGTATGTTCGGGTTGAAGATGCTTTCTCCCGTTGTATATCTCGTGTCCTGTAATGGGGGAAGTGAGACACGATAGCCTGGTGTAGCACTGTCTGCAATTTTCGTGTTACTTACAGGGTTTGGTATACTCACTGGCATGTTTGGTTGTTCCAGAGAAGTTTTGTACTGATCTTTCTCATCCGACACGAGTCCATTAGACTTGCGATGTTCCGTAGCAGCATATGACAAGAGATCGAGATGCAAACCATGAGAGTAGTTAGGACCCAACTGGTTTCCCTGTGCAGACATGAGAGAAAATGCCAATTTGTTCATGTCCTTGTTGGCATTATCAAGCAGCTGTACCAGGACTTTCACCGGAGTTTCATCGTCGTTTTGCGTGAGGAGCTCTCTGATTTGGGTCACATATGTTTGTATAAATAAGCGGAGAACGAGTTTCATCTTCTTCATGAGAAAGTTGGTTGGGTATACTGCAGATATCATATTGATTCTCTGGTGCAAGTTCAGAACTGCAACGATCGCATAGCGAGGAACAAGATCTTTTTCGATATTAGATGGCAACGAGAGAATAAAGTATCGTAGTCTCATGAGTATACCGGCAGTGTATATGATCCTGGTGAAGTGAAACAAGGGAAGGCCTGCAATTTGTTCCTCGGTTAATTGGTTGAATGCCTCCATAGCTTTGAGGCAAGATGATGTACAATGTGATATGGTGTTGAGAGTCCTGGTTGTTAACTCTTCGGTACAGTTTAGGCCTACCGAACGTACTCGCAAATCTTCCGACAGCGGTTGATATAGGTAGGCTTCAACGGAATAGTAGTAGGCTAATAGTATGTGGTTGTCCTTTTTTAACGCATTTCGAATCGCCGATAGCCTTGTGTTAAACTCGTTCATTGTATATGTCGAGATCCTTGGGATAGTCACAAAGCACTCGGGTGAATGAACAACATGGTGCACCTTTTCCAACTCGCGGGTTAACCTCAGGAACTGTGCCACATTTTTGAGACGTTCGTCCGAATTTTTTTCCAACATCACACAACATTCTTCAACGTAGGTAGTCCACTTAACGAATATGGCTCTCCGGAGAATTATGCAAAAGCCGACCGTGGTGCAAAAAAGAGTCAATATCATGACCCTGTACTCGACATCATCGAATTGACCTTCAGCCTTTTTGATGGTTTTTGTTTCGCTCGAGTAGGTGAACGAAGATCTATTCATTATGCCCAAGTCGTGGAGTAAGGTCACTGATATTTGATTCAATACGTGGTACCTTCTCGCTTTGAAAAACTCAGGGATATTATACCATACCGTGAGCAATATGAGACACTTCACCAATTCCACAGATTTTGCACCGTTCACGAGAACCTCGGTAGTGATTGCGGAGATGGCATGTTTCTCCAACGCCAGACATAGCCGAAACTCCGTGTCGTCTCTACGAACAACGGTAGTGGCAGCCATGAGGGAGTTGAGCAAAAAAGGTTGTGTCCGAATCAAGTCTTCCACTGTGACATCATCGGGGATTTTAACGTACGAATGGGAAGGATATAGAATCCTGCGGTAGTCCTCAAGACGGGCCTTGGCCAGGTTCAAATCAATGATTCCAAGAGACACCACATCTATCGGGCTCGGATTACGAAGTGTGTTGTCTCGGATGTCAGAATGCTTCTTGATCTCATCGGAGATGTCCCTTAAGGACAAGTCGCTGCCACCCAAAAATCCTAGCTCATTTTCCAAATCGGTCTTGGTCATGAACGGAGGCGAAGAAGTATCCAGCGCAGTATTCACCGGACTTTGTAAACTTCCCTGAGCGGCTTTATTGCTGTGGGAATCAGTCAGTTCTGATGCCGGCTTCAGGCGCAAGTAAAAGACTTCGGACTGAAGGGCTAGAATCTGATTCTTTAACTCGGCGATGGAATCTTTTTCGGGCTTTGGGACGATCTTTTTCCTGCGCTTCTTTGGCTCGAGTGTATCGATCTCACACACTTTCTTTGCGTTGATGCATCTCACACAAGAAGAGTTCGGGTCCTTGTCGTCAACCGGGATACACCTGACTTTCAAAGCATGACATTGCCTACAAGCTTTTGACCTTCGGGATCTGCCGGATTTCCCTTCGTATCCGGATTCTCCGTTCGAGCGAAAATCCAGCCCCACTTCTTCAGGCGAATTAGTCGACATGAAAAAGTTGTTTCAGGCAGGAGATCTTTCTTTTTTTTTCTTTGTATTATGTCAGATACTGTGGCACTCGACAAACTCTTTCTCAGCCTTTGTGAATGTGTCTGGACACGTGAAAGAGAATGTTCACGTTGAGCTAGGCGAATGTTTCGGTCGTCTTGATGAAACGGAAGTATTAGATAAAAAAGAGCGATAGTCAAATTTGTGACTTTTCTTCAAAGGCAATTATATGGTCCCGTCTTGCTTCCAGTTTTCTTGTTTGAGATATCTTGTTAAAAGTTCGGCATGGTGAAATCGCCGGCCGAGGGCGAGAAAGTAGCCGGTTGATGCGCAGGTTGCAGTCGGCCCGAGTCAGGACTATGCTCAAGCCGTGCAGTGCTATGGGGTTGACTAAGCCTTTTTTGTTAATCTACTGAATTATTATTCCGTACCATTGCTATAGAAGAAATCAGACTTGACTCAGCCATATAGGACAATATTTTTGAGAATCTCTTGGGCCGTTTAAGCTTAAGCTTCGCTTGAGATTCCATCGTACTTACATCGGCCTCAAGCGTAACCGAGGTGATTCGGGTTGGCCGAGAAAAGAACTAGGGTGGAATCAGGAAATACTTGGCCTCGCTTTACATAGTTGCCCATAGACTTCAGTACAACTTGCAGAGCGGAACAGATTTAGAAGAGGAAAACCGTGTTTTTTTTCTTTTTTTTTCTTTTTTCTTTTCTTTCTTGATTAGTGTTCTATTAACTGAGTTGGTTTGATCCCTGCTGTCCCAAATATAAATTTCCGACCAATTGTGCCAAGTCTAAGTAGTTTCAGTCGCGAAAGTAGACTTGCTATTGTTAGCCGCACCTGGCAGAGTGGTGGAGCCAAATCATTCTCCTCAGAGATATATGTATAACCTGCATGGAGAAGGCTGGCCCTAGGGCTATTGAAAGCCCTTTCTGTGATAGAGCAGACGGCACGCGCTCTCGCGCAAACAACAGTGCATCTGTAGAGCTCTTCAGCACATCGCACTCGCAAAAAAAAAAAAACACTCACGGCCTGCGATGAGACTCAGGCGAAGAGGTAGTTTTAGAACCAATGGCAATCTAAACTACAGCCCGAAAGAGAGGAATGAGAGCACTGCTTGAAGAAGCTATCGTTGGGGATGAGCCAGATTTACCGATTGAGGATGAATTGGAATGGAATGAGCTATCTGATATTCATGTGGCTATGCAAACTTCTTCCGGTGTCGACGAGCAAAGCGAGTTAGGATTAGCCCTTCAACAAATTGAAGTAGAACGTGATGCTGCTGTGCTTGAGACCATTAGTTCTGGTGTTCGAAGAGAGACTGATCCTAAAA
Organism: Metschnikowia lunata; assembly: GCA_030583235.1. Lineage (NCBI taxonomy): Eukaryota > Fungi > Ascomycota > Pichiomycetes > Serinales > Metschnikowiaceae > Metschnikowia > Metschnikowia lunata. Next base: position 26,166 of record JAJMHP010000122.1, read on the forward strand.
TAGTCGCTTACATCAACAATCTCAAGTACCCGAAAGCTCTTGTTGGAGAATTTGAAGTAACGGGAAAGATGCATCCTAAGATTAAAAGCATGGGAGAACTAGATGAAAAAGGACGAAAGCTTTTTCAACATGTCAATACCATTTTGCAGTTACCGGTATGTGTGCAATTTAGATTTAGTGTCCTTGAGAAGGCTACGCTAAAATCATACTCCGGACCAATCGCGCGCTATGTTTCTTTTATGTCAAAGCAATCTGACATCGATGTAAAAA
>JAJMHP010000123.1:0-25408 GCA_030583235.1 Metschnikowia lunata
CGGGAACGGTGCGTTCGATTATTAGTGGAATACGCCACAATCACTTTTTAAAGAATACCTTCAGCAAGAAAGTGGAGAATAAAAGGGCCACCAAAAATACTTTCTTGGGCCCCGAAGTTTTAGTGAGGGACAACGAAACACGGTGGCTTTCTACATTCAAAATGATCGATCGGTTTCTCTATTTTAAAGAGGAAATCAAGGACTTGTTACGTTTGTCGAGTGTCCGGAATGGAAACGAAGATGTGGATCTCGAGTCCTGCGAAATCTCCGAGTCGGAGTGGGAATACTTGGCGACTTTGCGCGATGTACTTGAGGTTTTTCGAGGGCCAACTATCAAGCTTCAAGGTTCCACATACTCTACGATCAATCGCACCACGCCATGTGTTTTGAAGCTTTTGAAGGATATTGAACGTCATCAATCCTCAGACTTAGAAGAGAGCAACCCATATTTGGCTTTGGGAATAAGAAGGGCGTCACAGAAGCTTCTTGAATATTACCCGGTGCACGATGAGGGTATTGAGAAATTGAAGGATCTCTATCTCGCTACCGTTCTCGACCCGAGATACAAGCTTGCTTTTTTCAAGGATGTTGGTTTCCCGAGCGATCGCATCACGGAAATAAAGAATTATTTCTACGAGGTTTTCGAACGTTACTTAAGAGAGTGGGAAAAACTGAACGAGGACGAGCCTGTTGAAGTTCACCCTAGGAAGAGAAGACGCGAGGCTGTTGATAACGGCTACCTGGACGATAATGAAGATGACTATTTTCTTGGATCTGATGAAGAAATTGTGGAACATGAGATTGAGGCTTATCTCCGACAAGGAAGACTGCGGTGCAATGACCCTATTGAGTACTATAGAGATCGGAAGGCAACATATCCCGTGCTCTGTCGCATCGCTAGGGACTATTTGGCCATGTCAGCCATGTCAGCGCCCGCGGAAGCACTCTTTTCTCAGGTTGGCGACATTGTTTCGAAGAAAAGAAATCGTTTATCTCCAACCACCATCAAGATTTTGGCGATATTGAAGCCACGTGGAAACGTACCTGACGAGATGAATATCGTTGACGAGATGCTGAGGTTGACATTGGAGGTCGGGGAGCAAGCGAGTCAGGGAAACAGAGAGACCCGAAACAATCTTTCCGCCGAAGTTGTTACCGTGGACCCTGAATAATGAATGTGATCGTAGATGACTTCAGCAAAATTGAATAAATAGAATAAATTGTACGACTGTTTTAAATTTTCTCTTCTGTACAACATTTGCCGTTACGCAATTACGTGCGTAATACGCATCACGCGTTACGCATTACGTGGGTCTCCAAATTTTCATAACGCATTACGTAGATGTTTACGCGGGAGATTTTTGGCGTTACGTCGATAATTTTGCGTTACGCGCGTAAAAACGCCATTACGCCCTACACTGGATGGGAGTGTTCCCAATTTTCACTCGGATACTCCTTTTCAAATAAGAGATATGTTTTGCGAAAAACACTACAAATATTTTGAAAATATCACTATCGCTAGCGAGTAAATTAACGAGTTTATTCAATAAATACGCCAGACATATCCTATTTTCTTTCTCTATGTTTTCCGTATCCATGGAGACAAAATTGTTGCCGTGATGCTGCCAGTGCCCCACCTTGACTAATTCCGACCGATGCGACTCTTTTTTGGGGCCGAGCTCAAGCTTTTGATGAAATTTGAGACACACCATGGGACCGTTTTTCCCAATGGGGCTGTGGATTTGTTAAAGGCTTGTCTAGGCCTAATTTGCTATGTGATTAGCAGAGAAATACTACTCCGCACTTCTTAATCAGCACCTTGAGCCGGTACGACGTTAGGAGAATGCTCCGTAAACTAAATTAGTGGCCTTACCTGGCAGAAATGTCGGTGGTCTTATCTAGCCATAGAAGTGCTCAAATATTCGTTTTATCTTGGGCCCAGATCGAAGTAACGTTTATGAGACCCGCTTCGCTCCGTCAAGGCATTCAAAAAATAACTTTTCGATCAACTGTCAGGGTTTTTGTATCTGAACTGTGAGGATCTTGGGCCAGCCTAGCCATGCAGGCTGAGCGCCTGTCCGGGTGGCGTAGGCTGGCCTAGCTTCTAGTGCCATAGCTTCTCCAGTTGGCACATGGTGAGTCTAGGTCTTTCCGTCTCTACAAGAGTTAGTTTGTATTCAAATGGCCTCTTTCCCTACTGATTATGGTTTGAGGCCAGTTTAGTTCCAGGATATATTTGAATTATGAGTACTTACAAGAACACTTGTGATACTGCGCGTTCCGTGCCTAACATGAACTATGTTTTGAGCTCTTCTAGTAAAACCAATCTGGCTTTATGACACTTAGGGTGGGAAAGCCGGTTCTTATATAGTTAAAGCCGACGCCAAGTCGGCTCACTCGACTGGTATTACAGTTAAACTTGGATAAGCCGGACCTAATTATAATTGGCATTTTGTCCTCCTTCACCAATAAAGAAGTAAATTTCGGTGTTATAGACTAGTTTTTTCCTGTCAATTGCAGTTTTTGCTGCATGTCTGGCCGCGAGAGTTAGACACCACTAACATGGGGTTGATCACTAGAAGATTTGAAGTATTTACATCAAATAGTGAGAAGCTTAGTCATGCTTAATATTTGAGCTATTTACAAATTGACATTTTCATTTCAATGAGCGCCTAGGTGTCTGAGACAGATTCAGATGAAAAAGTGAGTTAATTTTGCAGTGATTGTCGTCCTTTCAGGCTGCGAGAGTGAGGCCTGAACGCGTCGCAGTGAAGTGCCATCCGACTCATTCCGAGCGGAATCGCGGGTGAAACGCGCTTACGCGGCCTGAGGCAGGGGGGGTAAGGTTTTAATGCATTTTTGCAACAATCTCACCAAGTTTGGGGTCTTGAGCATGCCGATTTCGCCTTCAAAAGAGCCTTTTCTAAAGCGGGATTTTTGGAAAAAGTGTCCTCCTGAACCAATAAAGAGAACCGCGCCTTATCCAAGTTTTTTTCCCATAGTAAAATTCCTTAACTATGCGCACTTTTTTTTTTCGTGCGGCTTTCCGGGTAAACGCGATTCCTTTTTACAAAGCGTCCGGCTTTCCCGAGTTTGACTGTAATGGGTGCCAAGCCTTGCACCAGCATTATTAGTAGTGTTGCGCGTTACGACACGTAATACGACTTTTTACGAAAAACGATTTGCTGAGCAGTCGCAATCACCATTGAAAATGATTTACGATTTCTTGGGCTATCGTTTTCACCATTCGTAATCATAATACGATCTGGGTCTTGTCGTAATACGATTTTGGGAATTAGTATCATGTGAAACCAACTTGCTGGAGAGCAACCTTTCTTCAAGTTGTTGATCATCAATTTAACCCATAAAGAGTATGAATGTGTAAAAGCTATAATACGACCTAAAAATTCAAATAAAAAGTTTACAAAGATGTGTTCTGCAACCTTGGTTAACCCTGACCGATCTCCTCATGTATTGCAGGATAGATTACGGGTGTATGATCGCAGATGTTAATGAAACTAATTTTCTTATCAAGAATATAACTAACTTAATCGCTTTCCAAGATATCCGCCTCTACTTGCATCAGGTCATCGATGTCATCACTGATCTCTTTAGTGATCTGTGTGCTCAACTCCGCGTCATCTTCAAATGCCTCATTACCAGATTCCACACCCAGCTCGTCGCCATCTGGCCTGATTTTCAAAACCACATCTTCAACAACTGAAATCATTTTCATCGTAGCTGCGCGAAAATTGTTTCTCTTCTTTGTGAGGATATCACCAAGTATCGAGAAGAAGGACTCTGCCGGCGCCGACATTGCTGGGATGGCTAATATATCTTTTGCGAGCTGATAAAGTATTGGATACTTTTTCTTTTTACTCCGACAGTAGTCAAGGATATTTGCGTCCTCCAAATTCTCGCCGAGGTAAGCCACAACTTCATTTTCCTCCTCCTGGACTATTTCGTCATCACTAAGATAAGAGAAGCTATTATCTTCTGCATTTACTGTGTCTGGCCCGATATTGCTTCCCGAAGTGCTCTCCATATTGCCCTCACTTTGCGGTTCCGTCTTTCCGAAAAAGTTTTTATAAAGCTTGTAGAAATCTTCGAAATCCTTTTTGATGCAGCTTATCAATTCATGCGAAAATTTTTCCCGCGTTTGGAAGTAACGAAGTTTATACTTTGGATGGAGAGCGGTGGGGATGTAAAGAATTCTCATTCGACCACAATCGTCATAGATGGGATAGTAATCACAAAGCTTGTTATATGCCGCGGTCACACCACTGGATAAAGTTGGGTGGGATGAACGTAAGCTTTCTGTGTTCATCTCTTCGTGCTTCTTCAAAAGTGAATGAACAGTGGGAACAGTCGCATGAATGGTAACATAAGTGGAGCCTTGAAGACCTTTTGTCGGCCCAACAAAGATCAGAAGAATACCACGCAAAACTTCCAAGTATTTCCATTCAGATTCAGTGATTTCAATAATACCGATTTAATTTTTTTTTGCCTGAGAGAACTTATCAAACTCCTTGTATACTTCAATGATCTGTTCCTTGAAATGAAGAAACGAATCAATCATATTATAGTCAGACAGCCATCTAGTGACGTTTTCCTTCTTCAATTTTTTCCTCTATGAATTGCCCGTCTGATTTCGTACCGCCACTGCCATGTCGAATAAAGAGCCAAGAGTGTCACTCTTGTTCACAGCTCTGATAAATTTGCGAACTCTATCAGGCAAAGACTGAATGTTTGAGGGCAAGTTTGAATATATCTCATCATCTTCAGGGGAATTGTCTTCATTTGGATTGTTTTGCTCCATTGGATTGTTGTCCTCCATTGGATTGTTGTCTTCCATGAGATCATCGTCTACTGCTTTTGCTTTTTTGGGGAAAGCATATGTCATGAGAGCTCTGACTACTAAGTTAGAAACGTGCCCGAAACAGCGAATATCCCCATCAAACGTTTTATCAACACCTTTGCCTTGGTTCAGGCTTTTGAACATAGTAACCACTCTAGTCATGACCGAGGCATTATCTCTGCTGATGGATATAATACGGCCTTCTATCTTGTAATATTGGAGGACCTTAGAAAGAGATTTTTCTAGGGACACTGCATTCCCACTTTTCTTTGGAATATGCTCGAGCCCAATGTTATAGCGCTTGAGTTCAAACGATTTGTTGAGAAAATGCAAAGTTATTCCCAAAAATTGACTATCATTACTCACTTTCCACTCATCCATAGTTAGTGAAAAGCGACCGTCATGCTCCTCAAATTCTTTTTTCAACTTTGCCACTTCCAGAAAGCACAACTTTTTAAGCCGAAGTGTCGTCAGCCCGCGCGAAATGACTTTCAGTTGATCAAATCTTGCGGCATCGAGCATTCTTTTAGTGAGAAAATTATCGCACGAATTAAAAGGTAAGTTAACTCCGATCAAATATTGCGTGAAGACTTTCTTAGAATATCGAGGACTGCAATTAGCGTAAGATGGTTTACTCACTATGTTTTCACTTTTCTGTTTAGACTTCTGCTTGTCAACTTCAAAGAACTCAGTGATCTCTGGTGGCAAATTGGTCAAACCATCAAGTAAGTTGGTACCCAAGACTGTTTCTTCTTTCGGCTTCCCGGACTTCATTGCATCTTTAGCCATTTGGATCAAAATACGACGGTGTTTGGATTTGAAATGCAATAATCATGTTGTGGTGTGCCCTGGGTAGGCTTGCCGATAATGTGCTGAGAATCCGGGAGCATTACATGATATCATTACTTTTTTTTGTTCGTCTGGTGAAGCGGGCTCAATAACTTCCAGTGAAAAGAGATCTAATGAGAAAGCAGGCGACCTCAGGCTTTTTGTTTCAATGGAGTTTGAATCAACATCTGGAGAAGACTCTTCCGTAATAGAATCTGTCATTTTGATAGTGATGCTGGTGTCAGGGTTCTTATATCTGAACTATGTATCAAGTTAGATCCTTAGCTGAAACCAGTCTGGCTTTCAACAATTTAGGGTGGAAAGCCAGCCATTATATAGTTGGAGCTGACAAAGGGTCAGCTAACTGCAATGGTAGTAGTGAGTGCAAATCTCCTGTATTCCATAATACAGGTTGTAGATCCGTTGCCCGATCATTACTACCGAAGGTTCTCATTGTTAGTCAGTTGACTGAAGCTTGCCTAAATGAGACACCTCGCATCCCCCTTAATTTTGTCTATGAAAAGTGAGCTCAAATATCTCTCTGAAAAGAGGAAACAATTAATACACTAATTCTTAATGATGAAAGTATTCCCCTACACGACTGCCCGTTTACTGGGTGCCTCATCTCCTCAAACGCTGTTTTATATTCATCCTCACGAAATGGGTGTGGTCACGCACGAGAACCGCATCAAGAAAAAGCACGCGAATCACTTAAAAATTGCGACTCAATTTCGCGGATAGTGTATCCCAATGAGATCGTATTACGAATTCATTTACGAAATCATTTTACGATCATATAACGAATTCGTAATTTATCGTAAATGGACCCTAGTACTATCGTATTATCAATTACGATGTTGCCAGGCCAAAAAGTCACTAGTCGTAAGTCGTAAATGAAAGTCGTAATGTCGCTTTTGGACTTATGATTTACGATTTTTACGGCAACGCGCAACACTGAATTTATCACGCAGGTTCTCATTGTTAGACAGTTGAACACAACTTTCCTAAACGAGACACCTAGCATCAATCCGAAATTAGTCACCTTTATTCTATGATATCCGGGTTCATGTACTAAATACTCGATAACTTTTAGAATCATTTCGAGTTATCGGATTAAATAAAAATATGTCAAAATTTATCGAATGATCTATTCGTTAAATCAAATAAACTAAAATTTGTATTTATAAGAACACTGGGTGAGGGCCAATTGACCAATAAGACACTGAGATTACACTTAGACGGTTGTGTACACATCCCGGATACCTATGCTCCAATAAAAGACTAATCAGCCTCAAGCCCCATTCCTACACATCATAGCCAAACTAACCAAAGCAGCATCCTCGATACGAAGGTTTGGAGGAACAGGCATCTTGAAGTCGAAAATTTCATTTACGTTTTCAACGCCCTCAATGGTCTCTTGTTTGAATGTAGATTCTAGGTCTCGAGGGCTACCGATGATCAATAAACTTTGGCCGTTGTTGATGCGATCCTTGTTCGGAAGCTCGCTATTCTCGGACAGACTGAAATATGTATCAGCATTCACAAAGATAGACTCCGTATAGCCATCCGGATGAATCAGTTCAGTAAAAACGGCGGAGATTGATCTCGCAATCCTCACGTAGTAACCATAAGATACTTTGCAGCCTGGGTTCTCATATGCTGTCTGCGGACTGACCACTTTTCTTAAATTTACATTGACCGTAACTCTCACGTTTGTGGGGACTTCCGGTCCGTCCAACTCCAAAAGTTTTGAATCGCCCACATTGACATATTTTGTGACCTTCAACTTTTTCACCGCGCTTCCCTTATTGCTCTTCTTGCGAACTTGGGGTGCTCTCTTCGAAACTGTGAAGCCTTCTTTGTAAGTGCCAGCTTGGCTCAGCTTCATAAAAGGCAAACTACTTAATTTCGGTAGCTTCTGAGCATATCTGAATTTCTTGCCGCAAGGGTTATTATGGAATACAGACTTCACAAGATATTTGGGAGTCACAAAGAATTGTAATAGAGATGCAAGCAAGAACGAAAGTTCAACACTCCTCTGGCTTTTAACCTGATCATTTATCCCGTAGCGGTCTTCCCTGGGTACTTTGTCTTGATCGTCTGAGTCGATATTGAATTTAATTTTCGTATTACCGATACCCGTTGACGTTGAAGTTGAGCTTAGCGTTTCCCTTTTGAGGTCGTGTATCTGAACCCTGGTTTCCTTGATTGGAACATCTAGCACAATGATTTCAGATACGTTGTAAACAGTTGCAGCCTTCGCTATTTGATACGCAACGTGCGTGATTTGCTCCAAATTTGATGCATTACCCTGTGAAATGGCGGATGAGGTAATACAAAGAGATACTTGCGCCTCCTTGGAGTCACGAATGGAGCTATCTAACTGTAAAGCAGACGTGGAGCTCATTGCATTATCCGAGGCCATCTTTTATGATAAATAGTTTACGGTCATGCTCATCGAAAAGATTCAGTTTTGAGTGCGAATGTGGGTTTGATTTTTTTTTTTTTTTTTTTTTCGACGCTACGTGTTTTTGTTCAAAAAGCTCGCCTCAATTCGGGATTGCCCAGTGCTCCGTAAAATACGTGGCAACTCCGGCTATCATGCGCGGCGCAACTAAGCCTGGCTTTGATCGTCTGTTTCGTTTTTCGAGTCAGTCTCAATTCCCAATTTCGCAATCTCAGCTTCAGCTTTCTCTATGTTAATCTTCGTTTGCTCATCTTGCTTGTCTTTCAATGCAGATAATGTCTCTTTCAAAGTATGGACAGTCGAGGGGACTTCGTCGGTCTTTGTAGGCAAAGGAATTGACAAATTGGTTAAAGACAAAATTATGTCGGAGTCCACAGTAAAGTTTTTCTGCTTAGGTGTCTTCTTCTTCGAATCCCTCGATTTCTTCGACTTTGATCCCTCGAAAAAGACCTGTTGATCCTTTTTCAATACGACAACATCTGCAGGCATTTCGACCATTCTAATTTTGCTCTTTGCTTCCAAGCTTGGCTTAGTTGCCTCTTGCACCAAGTTTCTTTGGGGTCTCACAAAAGTTGGGTCAAAATAGGCTAATAAAGACTCGATCTCGCTGATCTCCTTACTGAACGCTGGGACAGAAGCCTCAGCCAACCTCGTTTCCACTTCTTCCTTCAATCTGGCCTTCTTTTCTGCCTCGAGCTCAAGTTTAGATTCCTCTTCTCTTTTCTTCTGCTCCATTGCTAATTCCGTCTTAAACTTAGCAAACTCTGCATCAAATTCGGCTCTCAATTTTCTAATTTGGTTGTACTTCTCATCTTTTGCTTTGGAGTTTGCATTTCTCTTATTGATCAATTCAGTTCTTTTGTTGTACATTGCCTTGTTCGACTCATAGATGGCGTCCAAACTCTTTTGAGTCTCTTCAAACTGTTTCTGTAATTCCTTACTACCCACAGAATTCAACTTTTGCTTCAACCCAGCGATCTTATCCTTTTCCCTATCAATCGACTCTTGTTGTTTCTGCACTTCTGCAAAGTCTTTACGTAACTTACGCAATGAGCTCATTTCCTTCACATATTTCCGTTCCTCGACTAACATCAAGGTCCCACTTCCCACTAAGTCATCCAAATACTTTATTCTGGAGTCAATTTCCGCAACAGACTTGAACTGGTTTTTTGCTGTCACTTTTTGAACCTCGGCTATCATCCTTCTCATGTTCACATCCAAATTTTTGATTTGCTCTTGTATGGCACTCCTTTCTTGCTTAGCTTTTCCTTGCTTTGCAATGATGTCCTTCAATTGTGCCTGTAAGTTCTTTTTTTCGTCTGCCACGTTACCATCAAGCACAGTTTTTTCAATCTGAGCATTGACATCGGCATTCATGGAATCCAAATTTTTAATCTCACCTCTCAAAACTTCGATTTTTTCTTTCAAAGCCTTGTCATCAGGACGCTTAATGAAGCGCCTCGGGCGTGGTGTGCTTGACATTTTCCTGTCGACTTTACTTTGGACACTTGGCAAATTCAGAAAATGTGAAATTTCTGTGAGGCGACAAGGGTCGTGTCCGCGACATGATTTAAAATTGTGCGAATCTAAACTACACCTTCTTTTTCACTCATTAGAACCGAACTCTTTTTTTCGTTTATCTACCAAATTTTCATTCTTCTTCTCAGAGGTTAATAAGCTTTTAGATTCTTTCAAGTGAAAACAAAGTGTTTGCTTACAGAGTATTTCTTCTGTTATAAATGACATTTTTGTATCGATGTTTGACTTTTTTTGATTTCTCACAAAAACCTTGAAATGGTCCTGTGAAGAGTTCAATAAAATGTTCCATGCCAAAAATGTAATTCTCATTCTGATACATATTCAAAATGTGTTGAACGTAAATAACCCGCGCATGAATTTCAGAATATAGCAGAGGCATTTGAAAAATTCAATTTATTTAAAAAACCAAATCCAACAGGCTAGAGACCTCCGTGCTGTGGTCTAGTGTGCTGGGCTCACGTATTGTGAGGACATGGTTAAACGCGAGCACACATGCGCGCCACGCGGCAGGTGCGAAACAATACATACATCGAACGAAAAAAGAGATGTCCGAGGAAGTGCTTACTTTCAATCCAGAAAGCGTGATGACAGATTATTCTAAGCTTGTGAAATCACTCGGGTCACTGGACATTTTGTCCAAATGGCGTGATATTACACCCGTGGAGCAAATTTCTGGTGTACCAACATCTGCTGGAAGCTTTTCATCGAGTGAAAATGTGTTTGAAGGGCACGATGAGGAACAAATCAGACTAATGGAGGAATTGTGTATTGTTTTGGACTATAACGACAAGCCTGTCGGAGCAGGCACAAAGAAGTTGTGTCACTTGATGAGCAACATCAACGATGGCTTATTGCATAGGGCATTTTCAGTCTTTCTATTCACAGAAGACGGTAAACTCTTGTTACAACAAAGAGCCGATGAAAAGATAACTTTTCCAAATATGTGGACAAACACATGTTGTTCTCATCCGCTTTGTGTTCCTTCCGAGTTAGGGGTGAATGAGAATGGGCAGAAGAACCTAAACAATTTGCAAAACGCCATAGCGGGCGCAAAGGTGGCTGCTCAAAGAAAACTAAATCATGAACTTGGTATACAAGAGAGCGACTGCCCTGTATCCAAATTCAAGTTTTTGACAAGAATTCATTACAAGTCTGCCAGTGGCGACGAGTCATCAGAGTGGGGCGAACATGAGATTGATTACATTTTGATCTTGCAAACAAAAAATGATATTAGAGTGGAGCCAAACTTAAACGAAGTGAAGGATTTTAAGTGCGTCGACGTTTCTGAGTTAAAAGACATGTTCAAGGATAAAAGCATAGAATTCACGCCATGGTTCAAATTGATTTGCGAAACTTTTCTATTTGATTGGTGGGCGGAGTTAGAAAATATTGAAAAGTTCGAAGACGAAATAATTCACCGCCTTCTTTAATGGACCAGCGCTTCACTAATTATGTCTTATGAGTTTAGTAGGCACCTGAACTTGTCTCTTGTGCGTTTGAGTGGGAGTGCCTACTAACATACATTTTGAGCTTATATAAAGGATAGTATCGAATTTTTATTTTCACATTTGGGTGTTGTCGTCACGTACCTTACGTTCCCGAGCGAAAATGACAAACAAAGTAAAAACTGCCTCGAAATACTTAAATTTCGTTCGCTCCTTAAGTGCATCTGAAGCTTCCATTCGTCCGCGAAGAAAGAGAACTATTTTCACTGATGAGCTAAACAAGGGTCCGTCATTCGATGATTTTGTAAGCGGGAAAGCTTCGCAAATGACGCTAGACCCGTTGGAAGTTGCCCGACAAGATCCACTTCAAAGACTTCCAAAGTGGTTGAAAGTGCCGATACCAAAAGGACAATCGTTTCACAACGTGAAAAATGACGTACGAGAACTCAAACTCGCAACGGTTTGCGAGGAAGCGAAGTGCCCAAACATAGGAGAATGTTGGGGTGGCAAAAAATCGGAGTCTACAGCCACTATCATGTTGCTAGGCGATACTTGTACTAGAGGGTGTAGATTTTGCTCAGTAAAGACAAACAGGTCACCGGCGAAACCAGATCCCATGGAACCAGAGAACACCGCGGAAGCCATCCTGAGATGGGGACTAGGCTATGTTGTGTTGACAACAGTGGATAGAGATGACTTGCCAGATGGAGGTGCCCTTCATTTAGCTGAGACTGTTCAGCGTATCAAACAGAAGGCACCGCATATTCTCGTTGAGGTTTTGGGGGGAGATTTTCGTGGTGACTTGAAGAGCTGCGAGACGTTAGCTTCCTCTGGATTAGATGTTTATGCGCATAATCTCGAGACCGTTGAGGCTCTTACTCCACATATAAGAGATAGAAGGGCGACGTACAGGCAATCTCTTTCCATTCTAGAGAAAGCGAAAGTGACTAGGCCAGACCTTGTGACAAAAACATCCCTCATGCTTGGTTTCGGGGAGACTGATGAACAGATACTTCAAACTCTCTTTGACTTGCGTGAAATCAAGTGTGATGTGGTTACATTTGGCCAATACATGAGACCGACGAAACGCCACATGAAAGTGGTTGAGTACGTCAAGCCTGAGAAGTTCGATTACTGGAAGAGTAAAGCATTGGAATTGGGATTTCTCTATGTCGCAAGTGGTCCACTAGTCAGATCATCTTACAAAGCAGGGGAAGCATTTATCGAAAATGTTCTTCGTAAAAGGCAGCACAATGTTGGTGAAGCCAAAAGACGCCAATATTGAATACTGAAATTAATGATGTATGCACAACTGAATTGTTGCATTCGAAATTGTACTTGCCGTAATTTTAAGTCTTCGTACATATACCTGAGATCTCCTCTAATCATGTCTCACATTACCCGTTTAGAAAATTGTTTTCATTGAGTGTAGAAAATTACCCTCGTTTTGCAAAGCAAGCTCTGGTTTAGCTCGGATCGTCGCGCCTTTGCAGACCAGCCCACAGGCACGGTATGGGCACATTTCGTGCAACTCTTTTTCAATTTCACACTGAGTTCAACAAACCCCCGAGCGGTTATTTACAATGGCGAGAAAGGAATTACGTGAACAGGACGATGACAGTGAAGAATCCTTGATTTCACAATTTGAGACTACGCTCACTATACGACCTTCGTTCGACTATGCAGAAGTTCAAGACTTGTCAATAGATCACACAACCTTTATAAGCGGGGTGCCAAATCCTACTAAGTCAAGGCAATCTTGGAATCAAACGAGAAGAGACGAAGAACAGCCTCAAGACTGGACCGGAGAAAGTCTTAATAAGCTCGCTTCAGCAAGAGTACAAATTGATGCCCAAAAGCAAGAGACACCGAATAGCAAGAACTCGAATGAAAACACCGGCTCATCTCCAGATCTGGAGTTGACAAATGCGATGAAACCCTCGCCTCTAATAGATTTGGAGCTCTTACGCTTTAAAAAGGCGTTCAAAGACTTCATTTTTGCCAATCCTCAAATAGAGAGTCACAGTCCCAAATTTCAACTTAACCTGGAAAAAACTTTGGTTCTATTGTCTCCCTATTCTCCAGAACATGCATTTGGTCGCAAATGGGTGACTAAATCATATCTCTCTACGATATTTGAAAGACCGCAACGCTTGCTTGCGTCTTGTTTGGGAATCTCCGCTGCTTTATCCATGTATCCATATTATTATAGTATTCGCAATTCTACAAAGAGAGGCTCACTTTTCTCAGGACACGTTAGAAAAGTTCATGGTGTTTCATGGCCCAAAGAGCTTTTCGAACTTTGTATTAATTCTCACGAAAAACTTCGAAGTGGCCAAGTTGAGGTCCCTGATGATTGGAACACAGGCGATATATATTTGACCCCGAAAACAATTACTGCGCTTGAGGGAGTTCTCGGTACAATTGAGACCGCTGTGGATTCACTCTTTCAAAGTGAAATTGAAAAAAATAATCACAACCTTGTGTTTGTTGCTATTAGACCTCCTGGTCATCATTCTCATGCACGTCTCCCAAGCGGTTTTTGTATGCTTAATAATGCACAGATTGGCATAGAATATGCTTTTGATGGATATGGTGTTACTCACTGTGCTATCTTGGACATAGACCTTCATCACGGAGATGGCTCTCAAGATATTTGTTGGGAACGTGCAGGGTTCTCAGGTGATCATGGAAAACTAGATGAAGAGTTTGATGATCATGGGGAGAATCCTCGAGACGATTATGGTAAAAAGTTTTCATCGTATCCAAAAGTTGGCTATTTTTCGTTGCACGACATCAAGTCATACCCAACTGAATTGGGTTTCGCGACTAAACACAATATTAAGAATGCCTCACTTTGCATCATGGATCATGACCTCAATCTTTGGAATGTACATCTACAAGAATGGAGCACGGAAGAGGAGTTTTACAAGCACTACCAGACAAAATACGTCGCACTTTTGAACCGGGCTAATCAGTTTTTCAATCAGTCCAAGAAACAATACGATCAACTTCATGCTGCTTATTTGTCAGAAGTGTCGAAGTATAACAAGTCCTCATTGAAGCCTAATTTCACGAAGCACGCGACCCCGAAACCCAAACCACCTCCTCCATACAAACCTTTGATAGTTATTTCCGCAGGTTTCGACGCCTCTGAATACGAGAACCCACAAATGCAGCGCCACTCTGTCAATGTGCCAACATCATTTTATGCCAAATTCACAGAGGATGTCGTCAAATTAGCACAAATACATACTAAAGGAAAGGTACTTTCGTTTTTGGAGGGAGGATACTCTGATGGCGCCTTGATATCTGGGATTTTCTCGCATCTCATTGGTCTCACGAACGCTAACAGAGAATCGACGAAAGGGATGAGCTTGTGGAATGAAACTTGGGGATCCGAACAAGTCGTAAAAGAGCTTTCGAAAGGTTGTAAACGCTCATGGGCTCCTTACAAAAACCCTCGCACGGAGACGACTATCTGGGCGAACGAGGTAATCAAGTTAGGTCGCTCAATGATGCCTAATGCGATTCTACCGTCCGATTTTATGTACGAGCCCCAGCATTCCATTGAGGTTGAGAAAGGCCACGGATCTGTTGAGAACATGAGAGGAAGCAAAATGCTACGCGAGATAATGGATCCTGAAGTTTTGCAAAAGAATTTGAAACTATTAGAGAAATCTGAGAACAACGACGGCAGACACACGCGGTCGTATTTTCAAAAAAATCTACGCGATTAGGTGGGAACAAGTTACGCATACCATCAGATCCGTACACCAGACAGAATAGTCCATTTCCCCGTGTTACTGTTTCATGTCGCATAGAATGTCATCAAAACATTACATACAGAGAGGGCGCTCCGCTTTATTTTGATCTCGCGGATAATCCTTAGTTGGCTCTTATAGGGCTCATTGCTATGAAAGTGGAACTGACAGCGGAAGGGAATGTGAGCATTTCGAACCCGGTGCAGAACCAGAGGGTTAGTACGAAATTGCACATCAAAGCGTCCGATGATAATTTCGATAGGAGTCAGTACTCTGATGCCGAATTTATTAATCTTTTAAAAGAAGAGATTCGGGAACTATCAAAAAAATATGAACAACAACTGAGATTCATCGAGGAGCTCAAGCACTCCGGGGATGGCCTCAAGATCCCATTTTCTGACCCGTTTGAGCACGTGTTGATGGGTACAACGGATTATACAACGGAAGATGAAATACCTCAAAGATCAGCAAGAAGAAACGATGATGTTCAGTATGCCACAGTTTCACTCAGTTCGAGGCAACGCTTTCCCGAGACTTACGAAGATGAACCGAAAGCAGGCAACCGTAGAACCAGCTCGGCTTCAATAACTTCTAACGGCCCTATAGATATCCAAGAAGGAATCGTGCTTTCGCCAGACCTCAAATTTGAACTAATTGCGGCTAAGAGTCTGTCTCACTCTTCGGCGGGGTCTTCACTGATCGAGGAGGGTGCAATGGATGTACTCGAAAAAATTCAAAAGGATAATACAAGCACAGAACCGTATCTTTCTGGCAGAATTCGTCTATCAACTAATGTATATCCTCAGGGTCATTCTCACGAACGAGTAGAAGCTTCAATCGCGCAAAATTTAGCGACCCATGATAATTCCATCAGTTCCAGGCTTATAAGTCCTATTCCTATGATTTCAAAGCAAGGGCTCGGGGTTCTGGATTCGAGTGAGCGCACAGATGGCTTTTTTTCACATTCTAGTACTTATGGATATGTATCTCACTTTCCATCGAGTGAAAACATCACCGGAATAAATGAGGAAACAAGAGCCATACAACCAGTGACCGAGTTAAAACAGAAGCTTTCAATTAATGAGTCAACTGAATACTCTCGACCTATGAAGCCAATTCATGTGGTGTCATCAAAATGTGATGCTGATGCAACATTACGCGAGCAAGAGAAAGAGATAGAAAAAGGCACAGAAAGGTTTGACTTTGTGTCAAGCCGGAAGGCATCTCTCGGATCACAACCTCCAGAGCGAAAATCAAAGAAGGAACAAACTCACCTTTCCTCGTCATTTCATGTTGAAGAAGACAGTGCATTATTTATCAAGCCAGGTGACTTTTCGACGATTAGAATTGAGGTCGTGAGCACCATCACCATCGATTCAAGGCGAACGGATGATTACTACTGCGTATTTTCTATAAACGACAAGGAGTCGAACAAGGAAATGTGGAGGGTCAAGAAGTCATATCAACAAATTATTTCATTTGATGCAGAAATTAGGCCCTTCATTGAATTTTTTGGACTACCACCATTACCAGACAGATCAATTTTCGCCTCTGCCATTCCCATCAAGGTGAAATTGAGAAGTCAAACGTTACAAAATTATTTTGATTCCATCCTTCTTATGCCTCATATTCCACAAATGGTGCTTTTGCGCATTTGCAAATATATCTCTGTGGACTTTGTGAATCCGTTAGACGACTATAGGTCGGGCGCCAAGAAGGAAGGCTTTTTGATAAGGAGGTATAAAGGCTTGGGTGCCACATGGAAAGTGAGATGGTGCCAGATTGATGGTCCAGCACTCGAGATTTACGATTTACCTGGTGGCATATTGATGGAGCAAATTAAGTTGTCAGGCTCGCAAATCGGAAGGCAATCATCAGATGTCACCACGGAAGACCGAGGATACCGCCACGCATTTCTCGTCTTGGAAAGTTCTAAAAGTCTGAAACTATCTGGAAATACACCCAAACACTTCTTTTGCGCAGAGTCAGATAATGAACGAGATGAATGGATTGGAGCCATGGTCGAATTTACTGACAATGATCCACTCATTAATGAAGACAGATCGTCAATTGACGATCGGTCAGAATATTCTCCGATCTCGCCTGAAATTGTCAATTTAAACCGAGAATTGGTGAGCGATAAAAGAATACAGCAAAGTGGCCGCTCACCGGGACTGAGTTTCTCAGTTGCCGAAATAATACCTGATGAAAGCTTGCTGCAAACCCTGTACGAAGACTCAGTCCAAAGGCCAAACAGGAAACTGAAAATGAGAAACCTCTTTCCATTTCGAGGAAAGTACGGACAGCATGATGAGTCTTCTGCGGATCCCTTATCCTGCGAGACTTTCATCCCTAGCGAACAGAGTCCTGAACAAAATATGCAATCTTACTTGAACAAGTTGAATCTCTCCAAAGACCTGTCAAAAACTGTTTTTGGAAGAGATCTTGTGTATGCATATACCTTGTCTACACACAAATTCAAAGGGATCGAGATACCTAGCGTATGCTTCAGATGCCTCGAATTTTTGCAAAAAACAGGGGCAATTTATGAAGAAGGCATTTTTAGATTGAGTGGGTCCGCATCAACTATTCGATCGCTCAAAGAAGCTTTTAATAGTCAACTAGACGTGGACTTGTTCGAATCTCCGTTGAAACCGGACATACATACTGTGTCAGGCCTTCTTAAAACTTACTTGAGAGAGCTTCCCCACCCATTATTCGGTAATAAAACTTACCAAGAACTACAAAGGATTGTCGCAGAAAACAGCAAGAGAATTACTCAATCTCACATAGCTTTGAAGTTGAAAGAATATTTAAGAAGCTCAAGGGAAGTTGACCTGACATCGTCCGACTTTGCGAAGGTTGTGCTTGGGTTATTGCGATCGGTCGTTGCTAACAGCTCTGTAAACAAGATGTCACTAAAGAACGTTTGCATAGTTTTTGTCCCAACTTTGAACATGTCTGTCGATGTGTTGAGTCTATTTTTGATTGACTATGATTGCATTTTCGGCGATCTGGCACCGGTGCCAGATCAGGAACGAGAAATCCTCGACTTGCAAATACCTAATTTTTGAGCTCATATGATGGAGCAATAGTTATTATTTAGTTCTCGTCTTGCGGATAAAAATTTACCATTCACTTTCACCAGTAGCTCTTTGAAAAATATAGTCCTTCCCATCAATGTTTGCAACACCTTCTTTAAGATTGCATTTCCACTTATTCTTGACTCTTTGAACTTTGTCATACAAACATAACATAATTTGCCCTTCTTGATCGCCTTCATCATCGTCAGATTTCTCTGAATCTAATTCATCATCGAGATCCGAGTTGATATCGTCAGAATCATTGAAAACGTCGTCCTCCTCTTCGCCATCTTCGAGGATGCCAGAACCATCTGTCTGTTGTTTAATTTGCCTCTGCAAGGATCGCATAGCTCTTTTGGCAGTGGGCAGTGGTAAGGTCATAGTGAACTCAAAAGATCCATCTGATTGATTTGCTGGGATTACGAGTCCAGTATCTTCAAACTCTTGTTTAACTGCAGGAAGTTCGATACCCATACTGTACGATCCGTTCCCCATGTCATGATTTTGTATCGTGGCAGGCGGAGAATAACTTTGCATGAGAGGTAAGTCCAAGCCCGCGTTCAATTGTAGAGGTTCTGTCTTAATATTTGATTCACCAATGACATCTTCGGCTTGGAGGTTTGGGTCAGATTCATCATCCCAAGTAAAGTTACAGACTTTGAATTGACTAAGTTTGTCGCACCAGAGTCTCTTCAATTCTTGTAGAGTTAATTCATCGATCCCACTATCCTCAAAATCTTGTCTTGAATCTGCGATCACTTCTTCCACCACCGCCTCGTAAAGCCTTCCTGCTTCATGATTGGACATTTCAGATTGAAAGAGATTGAAAGTTTGTAGGCTCAAATACGCTTACTCAGCTTCGGAAGAGGTAAAGGTGTGATCGTTTTTTGGTTTGTTCTCCAACTGGCAATGGGATAAACCAAGCGTGCTGAAATTTGCTCGCGCTTTTCACCGGGAGCACCTAATTTTAATATTCAGGATTAAACTTCATACAGCCTAAGTCTCCCTACTTATGTTTCCTTCACCCCTCTCCATAACCTTCAAGAGAAATTTTTTCTCTTTCGTTTCGACCCGCAACTGGTACTCTAGCTTTTCAATTTCTTTTTCACGCTCTTCGACAACTAAAGCTTGCTCATGCAATTTTTGCTCATAGTTTTTGCGCAACTGACTGACTTTGAGTTCGTGCTTTTTGGAGTACTGATGATATAGCTGCTCTGCAACTTCTTGAATTCTTCCGTCACACTCTTCCCGAGCGTATACAATTTGTGTTTCTAACTTTCTGATTTGCTCAGATAGCTCACTATTTGAGCATTCCGTAACAATTCTATCATTTTCTGCTTCAAGCTCAACGAGGAGTCTTTTCTGCCGAGTAACTTCCGAACTTAGCTGTTTCAACGTTTCCATGTTTTCATGGAGGGCCAAATCCTTCTCATCTGAAGTTTTTCGAAGAGATTCTAGGGCCCGAAGATTCTCCAACAATTGGGTCTCAATGTCCTCTTTTTTCATTTTGAAGTCGCTAGCGTTGGCTCGGAGCTGCAGATTTTGCGTTTGTAAGGAGAGGATATCTCGTTGGAGAAGTTCCTGTTGAAGCTCAAGATCGTGAACAAGTCTACCCTGCTCAATGCCTTTGCATATCAAAGCTTCATGATTAGTCTTTAAGGAGATCATTTCATCGCGTAGACCGCCAAGCTCCATCCTCAGCATAGCTTCACTTTTCTCCAAAGCTCTAAGTTCTGAAGTTTTGACTTCCAAAAGCTTCTCTAGGTCACGAATAGTCTGACTCATGCCGTTCTTTTCAACCGTGAAAAGTTCTTGCTTCATCTTCAAATCATCCCTTTCATGAGATGCAATGTCGGCCATATTTTTCAAACGCTTTCTCTCCAGAAGTAAAGCCGAAACTCTCTCGTCCGAGTCTCTTGCCTCAGCCTCGAGCTTCAGAGTCAAGGAAACCTTCTCCACAAGTTCATTCTTGGTTTGAGTTAGCTCGTTTCGCAAATGACGTTCCGTCTCCAAAGCTTGAGTTTTTTCCTCTTTCAAGAGCCCAATATTTTTTCTAACTTCACGGAGATATTGTCTAAGCTGCATCTCTCTTGACTTGATCAAGGTAGAATTATTTCTCAACTGGATGTGCAACGCTTCATAACTTTCCCGCACATTCTTACTTCTATTTTCAATTTCTTCAAACCTCCTTGAAAAATCCGTAAGCAGATTTTCCTCTAGTTCAACCCACTCTTCAGAATTTTTCGGAGTAGCCTCGCGCAGAAGAGCCAAGTGGGAGAGACGTTTACTGTCTTCAAGGTTCTTGGAGGCGTATGACAACTCCTTTGACTGTAGTTCCAATGCAAATGCTTCATTAGATGACTCACAAATAGATGCTCTGTTCTGTGGATCGTGTTTTCCATTTGGATCTTGTGGTTCCCCGATCAAGAATGTCTTTGCACCCGTGAGAGTCTTCAGATCTTTTTGGTCTAATAATTTGTTCGGGAATATACTTCTACAAGGTGATGTGAGAGTGTGATGACTTGGAATCATGGAACTATGTTTGTTTGGAGTCCCCGGGGATCTGTTGTCAGTTTGAGCATCAACTGGTGATTGGTAATGGCCCAAATTATCAGGATCCCGACTTTTTTTATAGGCAGGTGACGACCAAATGTTTCGGTTTGAATTATGAATCATTTCCGGGAGTGTTGTACCTGCTGTGAAGCTTACCCTGCGTTTCGGTTTGTTTGCTTTAGGGGTACATCCACCTTTTGTGTTATTTGGGTGCGTCATCTTTAGCACGCTGGATTTGAACTTCGGGGAAATAGCTCTAGAAAATTTAGATCCGCTGTTTGAGTCGAAAATTTCAAAGCTGTCCGGCTTTATTTGAGTTTTTTTCGGGCCTGACATGCGCTGCGTTTGTTGGAGTAATCCAAAAGTCACATCAAACGCGTCTACATATGTACTGTGTTTCCCTCGACTGCATAGTTTGGTCTCACCCGCACGTGCGAATTTGACATTTACATGGCCAGTTTCTTGTTGGTAAGTACTTGTTTTTATCGCTTGAAATCAAATTATAATCTATTATCGTCTAAATATCCCGATAAAAGGCCCTCTTTAAGTTGGTGGAAGCCAAAGTTCCGTTGGCGAAACTCGCAAATTTGGTTGGCCCATCCGTCGTCAAGGGTCTCAACGATGTCTCGGTGAGCGTCACTTCGACAAATGAGGTAATAGTTGTTGTTGCACCATCCAAAGCGAACTCTCCGATCACTGGAAAGGTTGTCACAGATGTCAGGGTGACCGTAGAAAATTCGACTTGTCTGTTGCCAGGCTCAGTCACTGTAATAGTAAAAGGCGCACAGACACAAGAATCCTTATCATTTCTGGTGGATCCAATGCTTTCTGTCACAGTGACATAATGTGTCCATGTTGATGTTGTTGTTGGATCAACAGTAGTTGTGTGAGTAGTTATCGCACTCGTGGCCAACTTTCCATCGATAGTCTTTGTTACATAGTCTGTCACAACGGATATCTGCACCTCGTTGGAAACGCTGGATTTCTGGTTATTCTCGAGAAAAGAGCTTAAAGTGGTTGTAAGGTACTTATCAATTGTGATAGTTAAATCTTCAGATGCAACGTCAGTAACAGAACTAGTTGTGTCATTATCATACCTCTTGTAAGGAATTGCGTTAGCCACAGAGGCAATAGCTGTGAGCAAGGTGAGGGAGAAGATCATCTTTGATAGTGAAGGAGTGGACGCGTCTATTGTACGCAAGTTGTGTTGAAGAATGGAAAATTCATTAAGGCCAGAATGTCTGGGAAACGCGTGCCCTTTTAAACAGTGGCCAAGGGGAGTGTGTTTTGTCAGGGACTGCGATATCAATTTTTGGCGACGCGTATTCTGGATACCTAAACAAATAAACCCCTGCGCGGAGCAATGAAGGGCGTGCCTATCCGGCATACATTCAAAATCATGACTTTTAACATAACAACTATTCTGGTATTCTAATCAGTGTGAAGTGACTTAAAACGACTTATAGCACGTATAGACCAGACTATTCTTAATCTCTTACCCAGTATTCCGCCAATAAAACTAGAGATGTACGACACCGTGTCTCCTTGTCTGCTTATATGCACACACGCATATATCTCACAGAAATCGCCGAGAATAATATTTTTTACAGCAACAAGCAATGGTTGACTTCGAAAACAACATAATTTTGACCAACGTTTCAAAGCTTCGCTTGACGCTTCAAAAGCTACTCGACCAAAGTGTGCCATTCACGCATCGTCGGTGGATTGGCTTTACAACACTCGTTCTTGCTTTCATTTTGCGTATCTTGCTAACCCAAGGATGGTACATAATATGCTACACTCTTGCTATTTATCTACTCAATTTGTTCCTTCAGTTCTTGACACCCAAGTTTGACCCTTCACTAGAGCAAGAGCTGAAATCATCGTGTCTTGAGGAGGGAACCGACAGCAGCTCTAACCAGGACGAAGAATTCCGCCCTTTTATCAGAAGATTACCGGAGTTCAAATTCTGGCTTCATGGCACATCAGCAACACTTCTCTCCCTCATCTTGTCCTTCTTTCCTGTGTTCGACATACCAGTCTTCTGGCCAATATTGCTTATGTACTTCATAATCTTGTTCACTCTCACCATGCGCAAGCAAATCCAACACATGATGAAATACAAATACTTGCCTTTTGACATCGGAAAAGCCAAATATGGCCGTTAGATGATTTAAGTTAATCCGCGGGATTATTCAGATCGGTGCTAATTGACAGCTTACTCCCAGTCTTGCTAATGTCTGACCCTTAAAGCATTACCTACCCCCATATACCGCGCTTCAGGCATACATAGTGTGACTCAATATAACACATTTCCTCCATAATAAACTGTGGGTCGTCAAGACAACACGATGAATAATAGACGTACATGATAACTTAACGTTCCATCTTCAACCACCCGTATCTGTCTTTCCTTCGTTTCTTCAGAATACGTCAATAAGTAAGCCGAAAATACAAACATGTCCATCAAGTTCACACGCAATTTCGGCTAGCTGACATGCAAAATTAAAGCCTGAAACAAAGGTAAAATCATTTACATTATAATTAAACCGTCATCCTGGAAAAAGAATTTGGACATGTTTCAGTCCTACAGATGGAATCTTTACGGATACCACTACTGTATCGAGTTAAAGCGCTCTAAACAAGGTGTCTCATTTGATGTAGTCAACTGTCTAACAATGATAACCTGCGATCGTGATGATCAAGCAACGGATCTGCAACCTGAACTATGGAATAACGCAGAGAGTTTACACTCATTACAACCATTGTACTTAGATGACCCTTTGTAAACTCCAACTATATAATGAACGACTCAAATCGTTGGAAACCCAGACTGGTTTCACTAGAAAATTTAACATGGAACACTTCCACACGACTTTTATTGATGGCTCACTTTTGTTTTCTATTTCCCCATATCTTGGATGGCTTCTTTTAATGAGTCGAGCACTAATAAGCTTCTATAAAAGGCTTCAGTTTTTCCCCCTTAATCCAGAGGTTCAAAAAGATGCGTTTTTCACCCCTTTCAAAAAATATATAAGAGGTGACACCCCTTTTTGGTTCATACACATTCAAATGAGATACAAAAGTCCATGCTATGGACCTCATTGAAGCTTCGGACCGTTTTGATACCCGGCGATTGTTCCAGAAACCCGATTCCTAGAATATAGAGCTTTATTAGAATATGACCAATTATTAGTAGCAACCCACATACTAATCCCACTTGTGGGTATATGGACAAAAGCTGAAATATCAACTAGTTAAAATTTTGCAGAACCTTTCGCATACGAATCTACCCAAACTCAGAGGTAAATTTACACCAGGATAAGAAAAATTCATGTTCAGAGATATGAAATTGCCTTCATAGCGACGACATTTTCTACGCCTCAAACTTACTTCCGATAGCAGCCCCTCAATTTCAACTGGACCGATTAAAAGAGTTTCAAATCTCGTTTAGAAAAAATTCATCTCAATCCGAATAGCAGAGTTTTTTTTTTATAATGATCACTGACGTTTTCTCTCCTTCTTCAAAAATAAGCTGATATCAATAGGAAGAATCATCGACCATTGAAAATATCAAGTTTTAAAATAGAACTTTACATGTCTCCGCAAAGCCAGTCTCCATTAGAGCTATAAAAAAAGATCCATCCATACAAGTCAAACCGGCAGATGTAAAGAAAAACACGGAATTTCGAACAATCAGAAAAACACTATTCGATATCTTCATGTGAATTTAAGACGTCAAAGGAAGAAGTAACTTCGAGCAGGTCTATAATGTCCCGCAATTCCCGTTTACATGAAAGCACTTGAAAGATTGAATTCCCCGCCTTTCACGCTTACACTCTCAGACTAATAAACGATAAAGTATTACACGCACAAGCGCATTATAAAATTACCACATCTGTTTCTACTTCTTTCTCACGTTTCTGTTAATACTCGTTACAAACCGAAACGGTCGGTGTCATCACTGACAATCAACGCTGTGTAAGGCAGTGTAGAACATTTTCATCATACGCAACGTCTTGTTGTCTCGCTCAAGCTTACTCCCGAAACTTAGTAAGTGAATGCCCTTAATAGAAATGCACACAAATTTGGGAGATTTTAGTGTACCTATCTCAAAGGATGCTTTCAATCATAAATATAGACCTCTCCTCCCTTTGAACTTATTGGTCAACGGGAAAAAAATAGGAGGCTAAACATTGCTCCTAAGGGCAGAATATAACCAAGTCCAGTTTTGTCTACGAAGCTTTCACTTACGAATTGGTTCCTCAAAGAGCGCCCTAATTTGAAGAACTAATGATTTCTTTCTGAATGTTTCAAAGGCAGTCTATATGCGAGTCGGAGTAAAGTCATTGTGAAGCAGCATGCTCAGCAGATCTGGAAGAGGGTTTGCTTTTTCAGAGCTAAGATCGATCCCATGATGATCAGGCAACAATCAATGAAAAAGATTTATTTTCGAGAGACAACTATTCATTATGTTTTATTCCAAATTTTTTAATACAGTTTCTCGAATTTGCAGTTCAGTATGACGAATTGAGCCATAATTCAATAATTTCTTAGGGTAGCAAAAATACCTTTTGGTGAGGTGACTTGTAGTCAATTTTTTTGCTGGTGTAATAGCCTACATTGGACCAGTGGCCATGAGGCGCATTTCATTTATTCGAAGCACATTTTTCTGCAACTAATAAATTCTATAGATCCCTTTGAGGTGAATATCAAGCTCAGGAGAGAAAATCATACCACCAAGCATGTAAATTGTTTGCTACTATAAGTTTCCGGAAGGATCAGGGAGAAAGTTTCGTTGGGAAATCCTAGCATGAATGTAAACGCGGCACCGAGGCGCAGCAATCAAAATGTATTTTCTGAAGGACGGT
>JAJMHP010000124.1:0-25140 GCA_030583235.1 Metschnikowia lunata
CTTAACTATTAGACATGTGCCCCTCAATGAGTACCACAACAAACACAAATTAAACAAAAAAACCAACTTCATTGTATCTTTGACACTCTCTAGTACCCAAGAAAAAAAACAAAATGCCTTAAACTTTATATTGGAGCCATTTTGCTACACGGTCAAACCTCTGAGGTAAGCGACCTGCATACAAGCAGGATCGCTCCTCTATCACCGGGTGAAAAAACCGCAGTGCCCTTACCAAAACCAGCACCCACAGAAGTTTAACGCCAGCTGAAACACACGGTACCATGCTCAGACAGCTTCCTAAGACGTCCAAGCTCATACAGAAACCTTTGGGCTTGACGCAACAGCGTTTTTTTTCGAGCTTTTCCCGTCAAAATCAGGAAATCCCCGCTAAAAATGATGTCTTACCCTCAACACCAGAAATGAAAGCCGATTCCTGGACCCAGGCAACGTCTAGCGACAACGCCATAACACGAAAGGTCGTGGGAATCACAAAGAAGCTACTGGAGACCGGAAAACCGCCCATTGTTGTGGACAAAGCGTTCCAAAAACAGTTCAGAGCAGGCACTATTTACGACCCGTTTGACTTTTCCATGAGCAGGGTTGACATGGAAAAACAGTGGGAAAAAAGAAGCAAGGACGCCTACTCTAACTATCAGGGAGGCGCCAACGATGTTTTTGAGAAAACCGGCATCGATCCACTCGACTTGTACACGATGCCAGAGATTTTATCGAAGTTCATCTCCAGTACCGGGCAAGTGTTGCCACGTGAGATCACCGGATGTAATTCAAAGAACCAGCGGAAGTTGGGTATTGCTGTAAAACGTGCAGTGGCACTTGGTTTGTTGTCTGCCACGAATAAACATGCCAGATTCATGCCAAAGAGGATTTTGTGAGGGGAAGCGGGGGGCTGTACATAGAAACGAACGAGGTTCAGAGCGATAAGGGTGCGAAGAAGGGTGGAAGGAGCTTGAAGGGGTGGTTTTCGTAGTAAAATTGGGTTGTTGTGGGGTTTGATAGGGCTGGGTTTGGAAAAGTCACGTGACTGATTAGGACTTGAGAGCAGTGCAACAGTGCAATCCACGCATTTAGCATATTGACTGGAGGTACTAAGAAGGGGTACGGCGTACATGAGCTAGCAAAATTTGGGGAAAAGAAACATTATCCAAAAACCGGGGTTGTTGCAAAAGCACCAGACAGACTTGGTAGGGCACGTCACGTGACTTGCACCTCAAGTGACTTGCACCTCCAGATCGTACCCATTTCCAAACCCTCCTTCTCAAAGACCCAATCTCGGCCTGAAACTCGAACTGGTCGACCCACAATATCCTGCAAATCACCCAACACCCCGTGAAATTCTTCATAAAATCCTCTCATTTCCTCTCATTGTCTTACCATTCCTGGCCTTGGGGTTGATTGCTCGCGGACTGCACACAAACACACACCCACCGCTCGTCCAATCCGCGCATGTCCCCACTATAAAATCCGACTTTACCCACCCATCTCCACCTTTCCTATCCGACCAGTAACATTTTGGTTTGTTTAGAATGTTGAGACAAATTGCCACAAAGAGAGCTTCTGCCGTGAGAGCGTTTTCGGTCACGAGACCTGCGGCCGTCAATGGTAGCGGGAAAAGCGACTCTTTTAAAGAGAGAGAGGCGGCCAGTGAAGCTGCCTATGTTAAGAAGCACGAGGCCGAGCAATTGAAGGCGTTGAAGGAGCAATTGGCCCAGCAAAAGAAAACCGTGCAGGACCTCGAGAAGGAGCTCAAACTGCTCAAGAAATAAGACGTGTGTTTAGATTGTAAGTATGAAAAATGCAAATGCAAATGTGATGGAGATGGCTGTGTGTAGGGATAAAGCGATAAGGGGGAGAGCGAATGGCATTTTGGGCGTGTAAACGAGCGGGCAAAAAGCGCTGGGAGTTGATGTTTTGTGCACTTGTTCATTAGGTATGGCTTATCGGTCTTCAATTGTGTGATGATTTCCTGCTTTAGGCCAAGAAGATGGGTAAAAAAAGAGATGTTTCACTTGGCCTGCAATCATCTCCTGTGACTATACAAGTGTTGTTGAAGAGAGAAAGTACATGCTGAACGTAATATAGTTTGGCTCTAGTGTGAAAGCCATCAATGAGGTGTTGATGACTGAGTATTGTTGATGACTAAGTATTGTTGATGACTAAGTATTGTTGAGCGGTGTCCGTTACTTAGCATTAAGAAAATTCCCGGGAATTCCGAAATATCAGATTGTTCATATTTCTACAACCTTCCCTTTTGAGACATTTCTCTATTTCACGCAAATGGTGAATTGCACCTTATAATTATAGACCAAGATTTCGTAGGGGCTGACTTCCTCTGCTAAAATTATAAACGATTATTTGTTAGGCCAAAATCCCAATTCGGTAAGCTTCATCAACCTTTGTTTTCACTCGAAATTTTTCTCAAAGGGACACAGTTACAGTTGCCTTTTCTAATTCCCCTTCCTGCTTCGCACTCATGAATCTATTACACCTTTAAGTCAACGCTATTATACTAAAGCTTTCGTCAATTGTACAGTGCTATAATTTTAAGAAAACCGTGAGTGAGATCATGGATCAAAGCAATTGATAGCCCCTTTGTTCTTGGAACGGAGTAAAAATTGGGGGCGGAGGGTGATTATCATAGGCTCAGTAAGAGCAAGAGTATTCGAGGATTTGTCGTGAGGTTCATGAATAGACCAACAAACACTTCCAGCTTTACACCCGGATTAGTTCGAGTACGACCTTGACTCTTTTTCATTTTGTTCTTTTCATTTTGTTCTTCACAGCTAAGGGATGCGTATTACAAGGCAATATAATTTCAATACCTCGAGTTACAGTATCAATCAAAGGTATTGAAACAAGCCTTATACTAATGATCATTTCGATCTGGAGGATAAAGATTCTATACAGCACCGGGAAAATATGATTCAAAAGGGGTAAGAATATGTATGTTTAAGTCGAACCAACCTAAGTGATCTAAACTGGGTTGCTTAGATCTGCATTAGTTACTCCAAACGGATATGATCACCTTCGTATTATAAAAAAGGCAATACATGCGAGGAGTCTCATTCAGGCAAGCTGCAGTGAACTGTCTAAAAATGATAAGCTGCGGTAGTAATGATTGGGCAACGAATCTACAACCTGGATCAAGGAATACAGGAGATTTGCACCCACTACTACCATTGTAGTGAGCTGACCCATTGTCTGCTCCATCTATATAAGGACCGGCTTTCCCACCCCAAGTGTTGGAAAGCCAGACTGTGTTGGAAAGCCAGACTGTGTTGGAAAGCCAGACTGTGTTGGAAAGCCAGACTGTGTTGGAAAGCCAGACTAGCCTCACTAGAAGATCTATCTTAATACATAGTTCAGATATAAGAACCCTGACAGTACAGAACAAGGCAAAATCTGGCTAATTATTAATAAACCCGTTTTTCTGGTATGCATTGAACACAAGCCGCTTGTTTCGTTTATTTTTATTGGTGATTAATTCAACTGTATATATGTATATAGAGATCTTTCTCAACGAGATGTCAAGTAACACAAATCTTACTACTTATAACGTTATATTCCTCGGTCTTACATGTAACGTCAATCATAGGGTTCGCTGACATACCACGTACACGGCCACATGCATCGCCAGTAACGTCTAAAATAACAAAAGTGAAAATAAGTTTTGTTGTCGATTTGCATTCGGCTCCTCAGGCTTCTGCACATTTTCTTATGATCTCTCCACTGTGGGGTGTGGATAATCGAGTAATTGCTCAAACTCACGAATAATTAGCCCGGAGTTAATTTACCTTGGGCCGATAATGATAATTTGAAGTGAGGAATCACTCGAGCTCTCGCCATATTGATCGACATCACTCGGAATTACTCGGAATTACTCGGAAACCTATCCACATACAGCAATTTTTTAAAATTTATAAACGCATGCCAACTTCGGTCTTGACATCCTATCAATGCATGAATAGCATCGAAATTCGTACGTCTGCCTTGTTCACAAATGGATGTTCTCATTGAAGATAGTGTGTATCAAAAGTTTGCGAACAAGATTTGCAAAAAAAAATTTGACTGCTCTTTTCTGTTCAATTTCATCCCAGGACCAGGACTCCCAGGTAAACAACCTGAACCTGATGACATCAGCAGAGTCTTTTATGGAAGATACAGCAAAGTCTTGCGATTTGAGTTCCTCGTTTGTGAACTTGAGAACCATTGTAGCGGTTCATGGATGTCATGAGTGGACGTGAGGGGAGAGAGAAAAATATTGCAAGATATACGCTTTGGGTCATTGGGACGACACGTCGAGCTTTGCGTCGCGCTTGGTTTGTTTATTCTCGGCGATTTCGGAACATTTCGTAGAGGTTCACCCAGTATATGATCACGAAAGGAAAAAAAAAAAAAAAAAGTACAGCTGAAAAATCGCTCGATGAGGAGTAATTACTCGTTACTCCCTATACCTTTGAAAAAATGAGTAATCACTCCCAAATAACTCCAAAAGCGTGAGTAATGAAGGGTATAATGACTAAGTATGATTTCGCGAGTATCGCTCCGAGTAGGGAGTCTTTCTTCGTTAGTTACTCGATTTTTTCGCACCACCGCTGTGGACTACTGACCTCCTGGACCAAAACCAAACGTCACGAGACGAACACATGTGCGGTAAGGGCCCTGACGTCAGTGTGCGTCATCCAAACCCATGACCTGTCGCTCGCTTAAGATATCACCGACCCCGGAGACATTCAAAATAGAGGCCAAGAACAAAATTAAAAGAAGGATTAGGGTGTATTTGGAAACAAAAAAAAAACGGAAGCAAATCATGGGGCTTCTGCCAAAGTTTGCCAAAGTTTGCCAATGTTTTGAAATCGTGAATGCCCAGAATTTATGTCACTCTTTCTTGGTGGAAAATGCTAACCACCATTGCCAATTTGACCCCACTTTCTCTTGGTATTTTTTTTTTTTTTCCTTTTTTTCGCGATACGGCATAAAACCGCTTCCCACTGCGCATCTCAAGGCTCAAGACGAGTATTTGTCTTGTGACGGCAAAAGAACAAAAAAAAAAAAATACCTAGTCGTACAAGAAGACTAGATCACGGGCCAGTTCGGAGATTCATAAAATATCTGTCGCACATTGAATGGACAGGACATATTGTTGAGGAAGCCCCGACTAGACCTCGAAGCTAGCCTGAAACGACCCCGAAACGCTGGTGAAACGCTTGTCAAACACCCATAATACATCCTTCAAACACACTCCAAACACACTCCAAACATATACACCATCCAACACCTCAGAATGGCGGAAAAACGGTTGTTTAAGGAGTACAAGCAGCTTTGCAAAGTACCCGCCAGCGCAAACAACCCCCAGATTCTCGATCTTCGGCCTTTAAACCCCGAAGAGTCAATTTTCACATGGCAGGCGAAAATCGTCAAACCGTCCAAACAAACTTGTCCCTACTATTATAACGGGCAATGGACACTTGATATCAAGGCAGATAACCAGTATCCACGGAAACCACCTCAAATCAAGTTTCTGCGGCTGACGCGGATCAACCACCCAAACATCAACTTTAAAACTGGTGAAATCTGCCTCGACATTCTAAAAGACGATTCTTGGTCGCCAGCCTGGAATCTAGAGCACTTGGTGGGTGCTATATGCATGCTTATAGATGAGCCGGAACCGGACTCCCCCTTAAATGTGGATCTGGCTAACTTGTACCGGTCAGATAAGCTTGCCTTTGAAAGTATGGTACAACATACCATATGGAAGGAAAACACGCTTTTCGAGGAAAAGAAAAAGGTATCAGGCGAAAAACAAACGGAATTTGCTTCAAAGAATTCGTCACTGGATGAAGAAGAAAAAGATGTGGTTGACAAGCGCAATCAAATAAATTATTCGCTGCGTGAACTAAATGTGCTTTCGGAAAATTCACTGGGCGAAGTTCCAAAATCTAAGGAAGACCGCAATTTGA
This sequence comes from Metschnikowia lunata, assembly GCA_030583235.1. Classification (NCBI taxonomy): domain Eukaryota; kingdom Fungi; phylum Ascomycota; class Pichiomycetes; order Serinales; family Metschnikowiaceae; genus Metschnikowia; species Metschnikowia lunata. The sequence goes on from JAJMHP010000124.1 coordinate 5,979, forward strand.
CAATTGAAACGAGATCCCGGACGTTGGCCGATCCCGGACTCGATTATATCCACGATATGGGCAGACACATCACCGAAGAGTTTTTGAAAAAGGCTACTGAAGTGCAGATTTCGTCTCCCCGTAGTCCAAATATCACCTCGTCTACGACTTCTAATCAGTTGGCAGCAGTGCACCAGCACGTTTCCAAAAATGTTGCTAGGCAGATTGAGCAGATATGCCTGAAATCTACTAGCCGGGTAAGCTCGCCCACGGAGGAGAAGACAGAACGAAAAGAGGTGGATTCGGCGAAGGAGTCGTTTTTGGAAAAGATAGAGCAACAGGTGGAGGAGATACGACGTCTTCAAGAAAGACAAACGCTTGTCTAAGAGAGAGACAAAAGTGTATACGTGCTAATTTTGAAAAAAAAAAGAAAAAAGAAAAATGGGTTTCCCGTGAGATGTCCTGCTTTTTGACTTCTTTCTTTTCTGCTTGAAACGTGCATTGTACGTTTTCTTTCATTCGCTTTAGTGAACGTCGAAAGATGTTGATGAATGATGTGATGTAAACGTCTTGTTAATAAGAATAGAAGCTTGTTGTGTGTGGGGGAGAAGGTTTTAACAAGTACTTATGTGATTGATGTGAATCTAGCATAAAAGAAAGAAAGAAAAAAAAAACAATAATGATGATGATGAAATGAAACAAAGAGGATGAAGGAAAAAAAAAAAAGAAAACTGCTTGTTTCCCTCATATACCGATCTTTTCTTCCTTTTAGAGAAGTTGTTTGAAACCGAAAAGCGCCTGTAAGTTGCAGTCATTATCGCTGCGCGTTGTCACCACCACCTACGTGACACGGAAATTAATGCGGTTTCTGAGGACAGTGATGCTAGTGATCAGCGACTGCTATTTTTTGAATGATACATCTTTTTATTAGTATTATTAGTATTATTAGTATTATTAGTATTATTAGTATTATTAGTATTATTAGTATTATTAGTATTATTAGTCTTATTAGTATTATTAGTATTATTATTTTTCATTTTGAGAGTTGCTGAATGGAAATATTCAAATGGTTCAAACATTAAGCACCGACAAAATGTCTTGATATCACTGGGGAATAATCGATATTATCAATAAGATGGAAAATAATCTGACTGGATGTTTCGAATTTGTCGTCCAAATTGTATGCGTTAAGGGGCTCCAAAAAGGCTAAATGTTGCAACCTTTGAAGTACTGATAACCAATCAGCCACCGCACTAAAATATAAATTTCTCCCAATTAGTTGTGATTTAAAAGAATTATCAACCAGTGCTAAGTGATTTAGACCTCCAGTAGCCCCGAAAACCAATAAAATTAGAAATACGAAACCTTGATGCCATGCCACACTCCTAATTCAGCGAAAAGCTTTATTGCATTGATCCTCGAACATGGCTTTGAGATCGCACTGAAAACAGAATCCAGGAATCATTTTTCTCTTTGTCATAGAGTACTTACTGTAGATTGTTGTAGGCCATCTTCAGGAGGTCATATATGGTGTCAACGGAAAACGGAAATCCTGGGATGTACATCATAAATTCACACGGGACGGTTAATTCCATGAGAGAAAAAACACGACTGTACAACACACACCCCCACAAAGGACCCTCCTAGTTTCCCAATATTTGCGTTAGTAGTTAGCTACCTCGTTAGCGTTTGGATAATTGATTTCCACGAATAGATGACAATCTTCATAAGAAGTTTTAATAGAATTGAAGTTTAATACCCATCCTAACATCACCATGTTAGGATGTGATTGATCTCACCCATTCAAGCAAGTTGGAGTCAACAGAAGTTTGAAGAAAAGAGACATTCTATTTATATTCTTGATAAATATGAAAGGCAAAAAGAAGTTTCCTTGTAATTGATTATATCGTTTTTTCATATCCCCACTTCCATGTACCTTTCAGTTTTTTTTTTTTTTTTTTTTTTTTTTATCTCCTTCATTCTTTTTACTGGCCTGGTCACGTGCGCCTCCCACAGTGAGTCCGCCAGAATAAAAGCAGCAGAACGAGCTCGAAACTGACCCGCGACGTGTTGTAAAAATACGCCTTACAGCAGCAAACAAAAGCATCAACAGGCGTAGTCTTCGGTGGGAACCCCCCAAAAAAAGACAACTTTTTATGGTGAGTTCAAAAAAAAAACAAAAAAAAAAAGAAAGCCGTGAGTCGTCTGTTTCATTTCACACGTCCTGGCAACAACTCCCCCTAAAAGTACAAGGGATAATCATTTCTTCTCGTCTTTAAACTCTCCCATTCTTTATTTTTATATATTTTTTGTTGTTGTCCACAATGGTTGTTGGAGAAAGCCGGTCGGAGCTTCTTGCATGGCTCAATTCTGTGTTTGGCCTAGAGTACACCAAAGTAGAACAGTGTGGCACAGGCGCGGCATATTGTCAAATCATGGACTCGATATATGGCGGGGTGGCCATGGCCAAGGTGAAGTTTGGATTTCCCGTTTCCGATTATCATGCCCGAAATAACATGAAGGTTTTACAGGCGGTGTTCAACAAAAACAAAATCACCCGTCAGATCGATACCGAAAGGTTGATCAAGTGCCGACTCCAGGATAACTTGGAGCTTTTGCAGTGGCTCAAGAGGCACTGGATGGAAAATAAGGATGTCAATGTGGTATATGACGCAAGCGCCAGGCGTGGAGGCGAAGCCAGTTGTGGAAAATTGAGTGCTCCTGCTTCAAGAAGAAGCACTTTAAACTCAAACTCCACGATGGTCAAAGGCGCTAGTTCAATCAAGGGTGCCAGTTCAGGCTCAAACACCCCAGTTCTTGGGTTAACCTCAACTTCACGAAACCACAGCCGAGCGTTGAGTAATGGTAGCTACAACCAAGCAACAACACCAAAACTTGGCGTTTCCAAACAACGGGCCACGTCATCATCTTCACCAGCTACTTATCTGCTGCATCGGCTGTCTGTGGAATCGCACATCTCCACAGAAGTACAAGGCCTAAGACGCGAGTTGGCTCAGAAACAGGAAGAGTTAGAAACGGCCAAGGAGGAGGTTTCGGAATGCCGAGTGATGATGGAAACTTTGGAAACTGAACGAAACTTCTATTTCAACAAACTCCGGGATATCGAGATACTAGCGAAAAACGTGCAGGAGCATTATACCATGGATAATGATGGTGCTGAGGCTGTGAAACTGCTTAGCGTTTTGGACCTCATGAGCGAGATTCAACAAATTCTCTATTCGACTGAGAAAGGGTTTGAGATCCAGGATTCTGCTGACGTCGAACTGTTTTAAGTACAGGGGAAGGAAACGAAAAAAAAAAAAAAAAAAGAGAAGAAAACACGAATTGTTTAATGTCGAGGCGTGCTGTGTGATATGAATTGTTTCGTTGATGATCTGGAATCGGCATTGAGACGTTATTGCCGACAGAATTGCCGTCCTGGTGGGGAAATTAAACTATCTGCCACCGAAATGGCAATGAAGCTAAATAAAGAGGCGATACCAAAAGAATTGAGCAAAAAAAGAAAACGGAGAAGAACAGGATGAAGAAGAAAGAGATGAAGCAGAAGAAGTCAGATCTTGCTGAAGGCTGCTCTTTTTCTTATCTTCGTTGATCCACACAGCCACCCCGCGATTCGAAATGCCTTTCTGCATGGGTTCTGGCCACTGGGTCTCGAGAACAATAGTGGCTTCGCGTCACGTGGTTTGACACGCCTTTAAACGCTGCGCCTTATGCAGAACGCTGCCCATGTCAGACAGTTGGTGCGGTGAGGTGAGGTGCAACTACTGGGACAAAAAAAAAGTCATGGGAAGAGAAAAAATCACCAAAGACCTACAAGAACAACGTTGCGCCATTATTCCTGGCCAAAAGAATACCCGATCGTCTGTGTGTTTTTATTCGTTTTCATTTTCTTTTCTTTATCAGCACCCGAAAATCTTATCAAGTTTCAGTTAATTTCCGGAGTGCTTTCCTCCGATTTGCCTTATTGTTTGTTCTTTCTCGCGAAACCTGTGGTCATCTCGTGGTGTTGCAAAGCTGATTATACCGAAATCAATTTTAGCACCCTCAAGAATTCCAATCTCAGACCCCAATCTCAAAATGACCGCCACAAGCTCCCAACAATTCCGCAGACGACACTCTTCAGTACATCCATTCCCTCTTCCAATGAGACATGGGCATCTTCATTCTGGACACAGTGCTCATCATGGAAAACACGCAGATATGCCCACAGTATCACGCAGCTTGGCCATGCGAAGGTTTTCTGAGGATGAAGGACACAGAGTCAAAGATCTGTTGAGATGCCAATCTTGCGGAAAAGGTTATAAACACATCTCATCACTCGCGAAGCATTTGTGGGAACATACGCCCGAATGGACTATGACTAAAAAGCTTCTTATATCGAAGCATCAGCAAGTCCAGCTTCTAGAAGCGGCGTCAATTCTTGTGGGTATGAATGAGCCAGGGAGTACTTCTACACAAGAGAAAAAACGATCGACGGGTTCAATGAAGTCTCCATATTCGCGTTCACTCCCTCAATTTACTCTTGACGATGGTGGAGGATTTATGCTGAGGCCATACGACGAGATTCCGTCTTCGTATTCCCCAATGCCTGGATGCGTGGGGGGATACATTGACGTTCCCAGCAGAAAAAACTATACACGTGAAGAGGCGCTTGAGGAGGACGATCATCAGCCTTTGCACCTTGTTGACGAGGACGAGGAGATATTGGGAAAAATGGAATAGCAACAGGGCACGTTAATTGATATTGGCAATGCGATCCAATCTGAGGGTAGGGCCGCTACTCAGGTAACGATCATTGGCGTGGTTTAATTTTTAATTCGGTCCATATTCAATGGTGAAAGACAGGGTCGTAAAGCGACATTAATCGAAATAACATTTTCTCAGTGAGATTGGTGGTATAAGAAAAATGGGCCGAGCGCACACCCGCACACCCGTACACCGGGACTCGACGCCTCTCGGTGAGCACTCATGACAAGATTTTCCGTAATCTCTTCCAAAATTCTTCTTTATTGGGCTCCTTCTCTCAGTCTTGGTATGGCCCTTATTCACGGCCAAGTATCCTCATCCCAAAGACCCGTTCTGGCGATTTGCTTGAGGCAAGATTCAGCGAGATCCTCTGAAGGATTTTGGGAGCCCGCACATTAAAGCGGACATAGCATCCCCAGTGTATCATAGTACATCCAGTGGCGTCCTTTTTCTTTTATCAGAGCTCTGAAAACAAAAAAAGAAGGAACAAACCACGGGTGTCTCCAAGCACACAGACATTTTCCTCGAGTAAATGCCAGCTTATGGTTGCCATCCATGTTTAAAATATTGCACCTCTGAGATTCCTACGTAAGTCCATCGCCATTGATAAATGCCAGACCAAAGGCTTTCATTTTCAATTCTTTCGACATCCGTTTTCTATATACAACTGAACTATTTAATTTCTTGAATGTTTCTCCTCTTCCAAAGGAAGGGAATGGAGGCCTCAGTCTTCACCGGTTATCACCTCTGCATTAAGTGGTTGAATCAGCTCATATTGTTTTTTCAATGCAAGTTGCTCCCTGTGTTCTAGTTCATTTGCTGTCTGTTTCTTGGACATTTTCTGTCTCATGCGTTCGGCGTCCTTGATGGGGCCTTGTCTTAAATTCTCTCTCTCAATATTTTGCTCGACATTGATGTAGATAAACGAGCCCACGGCAAACAAGCATGATGCGGCAAACGTTGCTTTTGAGAGAGTCGACATGAGAGATTATATCCGGGATTCCGAAACTGAAGGATTTAAGGATTTCCAATATAATTTGTCCAATGCTTTTGGACTGATGCAGTTGGTTTATTGGTGGTGCTTCGGTTGAGGAGGCCCGTGCATTTCCAGTGCAACAAATCACTGCGAGGAAACAAAGGGGAAGTCGACGTCTCTTTAATTTGGTATAGTCACATTCTTTTAAGAACTTTCGTCTTTCGGTATCTTTCAGTATCTTTTTTTTTTATCTTACTTCATTTCATTTTTCCGTTTTGCATTTTCAGCCATTTTGCGTTTTTTGTTAGACTTCGTTTTACCAATTCTTGCGGCAACCAGAAACTCAAGAACTCGTGTCGGTTGAGACTCTTGAAGAAACCGTGCGTCGCCCAAATGAGAATGGATACAGAAATTGATTCGCTTGGCACAGACTCGATCAAGGTTTTCAATCATTTGGTGCGCGGATGTAACGGACTTTTAGTCCATTTGACTCTTTCCGCCCCATGGCACCGTTAAGTCGGTCTCCACAAAGGTTGCAAAAAAGGAACAAAAAACAAGCGAACAACAAGAAAAAGAAGCGAAGAAAACAACTTTGAGGGAAAAAGAAGAAGCAAACAAAGACGAAAAAGATTCTTAACTTTTAGGTCTTGCCGAAACCCAGATTCACTGTTTCCTCGTTATTTGCTGTTTGTAGTTTCTTGGACCGAGGTGAAGGTAGCCTCCACGCGCGGGGCCAGAAAGTAGCTTGAGGCTTTGCGCGGGAAAAAATATCCCAGATCTGTCCGCCCTCAAAGCCTTCAAACACCCGTGCATCTCACTCCTCCCGCATCCTCCGCACTCTACCCGCCAGGGTCTCTTTTTCTTGCCAATAACTAGTACAATCCCTTCCCTATATTGAACAGTTATCAAATAGACACATATCTATAGCCACCCTCAAACACAAAGAGAGCCCCGTGTACCAAAATATTAGCTAGATACTTCTTTGCTTCCGTCCATGCTAAGGCGTTCGTCCACCAATCCACTGGATACGGTTTCTGGCGGTCCGAGTATGTAATGATTTTCTTTAAGAAGGGCCACCATGGGGTAATACACTCACAATGATCCCCAGCCTTTGTACACGGTTGGTCATTTCCCCGCTGTTCCGATCCATGATCCAATGACAAGTTTGTCGGCCGTTAAGTCAAAAGTTGCAAAATATGGAAAATGGGGTAATGGTCTGTTCTGCCGCCCATGCAACCTCGCATTGAGGATACTTGTGCGGTGGGATGTCGGGTGACCCCGGGTCGGGGACTTTTTTTATTATTTCCAATCATCACCATAAGCCAAACCCCAAATCCGACACCGAAATCCAAGGCACTCCTGACTCAATGGATGATGACCCCCGCAATACCAATGCCACCGTTTTGTACTCTACTAACTATTCCTTAGCCTCGCAACCGAGTCATTACCCTGATGCTGAGCGTCGCGCGGACACCGGCACGCCGATGGATGCACAGGGTCTTCCGTTTTCGCCTGAACGCCCACAAAAGAAACTGGCTGTTTCCAATCTTACGAGGAATTTGATGTCGTCCTCGGTGGCGACAAGCTCGAGTCATTTGCTGGGGATTCTGACGGCACAAACGGCTACCCCAGAGCCGTCGTTTTCCAGACAGCCCCCGTCATACTCTGCATCGGCAACGTCTCACAACAATTTCATTCCGGCAGGCCTGTTTGGGTCTCATCATAGTCATGTTACGTCGGCGTCGTCCTCGTATAGCCATGGCTTCCCATATGCTGGGGGAAACGCATCGATACCCCAGTTTACACCGCCCGCAGGCAAGATGCACTACATTCCTTTGGGACACAACACGCCCACAATAGTATCGTCTTCGTATACATCCAGTCATTCATTCACGCCATCTTACTACATGCCTCAGGTACATGGGAACGAGGGACTTCCGCAAGCCCAGGTCCAGACACAAGCTGCATCCATGATTATGATGCCTAATACTTACCAGATCCCGAGCGGTCCTACCACAAACATTTCCATGGACTCATCAAACTCGCATTCTTCCGTTAACGAAGGAGGCTCACAAGGGGTCTATATTCAGTCACTTCCAAACTCTTTTGCCGAAAGCTCGTCACTCACAAATCACTCTTCGCAACAGACGCTTCAAAGGATGCCTTCAGAAAGATGTTCGCTGCAGCCCCACCCGGATCAAACTAAGCTGAATCTGGCTCATAATTCTTCTGGCGTGCCCCATGTGTCGAGTAATTTTCTTGCTGGACCAGACCATTATATGTCATATAATGAGTATCTTCAATCGCTTAACCAGCGGGATCTTGAGACGAGAGACCGGGAACAAAGTGGTTACGAGGAGCACTTGAATATTGTGGAGTATCCCGTTGACCAGCTTATAACCATGCTTGCGTGCCTTTTGACGAAGATCATCGAAGCAAACGACAAGCTTCATCCAAACCATTTTGACACCACCATTGCCGCGAGACAGAAGGTTAAGGAGCAAAGAAAAATCAAAAAGATGGAGAGGGAACAGAAAAGTGATCCAAACCGAGAGTCCACCAGCTTCATCCAAGATGGCATTAATACAACTGTGTCTCACATTGCAGAGGAAGAAAATTCGGAAGCTTCAGATGACGAGGAGGAGGACAATGTCAAAAATAAGTACTTGGCCAATGTTCTTGCGTTCCATGGAACCAATGTGCCGGGGATCACACTACATGCATATCTCACGCGAGTGTTAAAGTACTGCCCTGTGACCAATGAGGTTTTTCTATCCCTTTTGGTGTACTTTGACCGAATTGCCAAGAGCGCTAATAATTTCCAGCAAAAGAAGCACACACCAGGTAATGAATCCACAGAAGAGGCGGAACAGATATTTGTTATGGATTCCTTCAACATCCATCGTCTCATTATACTGGGCATTACCGTTAGTTCCAAGTTCTTCAGTGACATTTTCTACAAGAACCTTCGCTATGCTAAAGTAGGTGGCCTTCCTCTTGAGGAACTCAATTACTTGGAGCTCCAGTTTTTGCTATTGCTAGATTTCAAGTTGATGATTTCGGTGGAGGATTTACAAAACTACGGTGACCTCTTGCTCAAGTTCTGGAAACGGGAGCAATTGGCCAGTGATATAGTTAGTGGGAGCACGCTTAACACAGGGAACACGGGCCAGAAACAAGGTTCATAGAAAAATCACATTCGCTTGCATCCACATTCTATGTCCTCAAATAACTCCTCGCTAAGGGGTGAGCTAGTGCGCATTTTTGAGTTTTTGTTCTTCTTCAAGGACAAGAATATGTTCCATACATTGTAAGGGTTTTTCCAGGAACGGCAATGATCAAGCGATAATCGGCATTATTCGCAGTAGAGTTGTAGTAAAGCTTGGCGCCACGAGCCATGCCAGACAAGGATTGCCGAATACAGTAATTCACCAATCGTAACCCGGCCTTATATGCACTACCGCGTGTCGATAGTATACCAGTTTCGGTAATAACCTCTTGATCAGGTAAAGATGTCTGAGGCCTCCCAATTGGTGATGGCGGGGCAATTGTAGACCGGTTACATAAATAGATTTTGTTTCCTTTAGATAAAAAAAAAAAGAGGAAAAAACTCCCCCCTACGTTGATTTGATTCCATCGTCTCAACCCTTACTAATGTCGTCGGAGTTATTGAAGCTCACCGGTCCCTGGACTACGGATTTGCTTCCTACAAAAACGACTCTCACTCATATCAACCCAACAGCGTTATCCGGAATAGTGGAAACACTTTTATCTGCATCGGCAGCTTACCCAACCATCACGAAAAACATCGATTTGTATGATTTGGCAAGAAAAGCTAAAGGGGCGCAGGCGTCTCTTAAAGTGATCTCGGCTCAATACTATATTGCCACGGCCACGGCAACACAAGAGTTTCCACGAATGACCCAGATCATATGGAATGCTACTATGGAGCTCCAGGACTTGGAAATGGGCTACAACTTATACCAGATGGAACTCAGCTATGTCGCCAACGTTCTTTTTGCCGTATTATTTGCCGTTCTATTATTGGCACACACCGGCATCTGCGTCTGGAAAAAGTATCTCTATTTTGGCATCTGTTTTGCTTTGGGCACCGGATTAGAGTTCTCTGGATACGTTGCTCGTGTTGCTGCCATCGGGCACTACTCGGAAAAAAACCCATATCTTTGTCAAATTATCAGTCTTACGCTTGCACCGGCCTTAATCATGGCGGGAATCTATTACTTACTAGCACAGCTTCTGGTGATTTATGGACGGCAATACTGCCGGATTAAACCGTTGTGGTTTTCGTATATTTTCATATTTTGCGATATTTCGTCGCTAATGATCCAGGCGGCCGGCGGTGGTTTGGCTGCTATCATGCTTCAAAGACTAGAAAGTACAGCTATGGGCACTCACATTATGTTAGCCGGAATCGGCTTCCAAGTATTATCGATGACGCTATTTCTTTGGTTAATGTTTGAGTTTCTCTGGCGCATCTACTTCCGGGCAAGTGCGGAAGTCACATTTCTGCTAAGAAACTTCTTTTGCTTATTGTTTCAAACTGAGCGGGGCCGAGGGCTTCAAAACGAGTACTTGTTCCGTCACTATAATGCCAAATACCGTCACATTTGGACCCGCCGCATTTTCGGGTATTACCCATTGGCGATTATCACGGGAGTGGGGTTTATTTACATCCGGTGTGTTTACCGTTTGGTGGAATTATCCGAAGGCTGGACCGGATATACCATGACACACGAGGAGTTTGTCATGACGCTCGATGGCCTTCAGGTCTTATTAACGTGCATTCTTTTTATCCCGTTTCATCCCGGGTTTATCATGGGCAAAGGCGCCAATATCTCAATGACTGGTATTAAGAGAAACGACGATCAAGAAGAAAACCTGGGTGACGAAACTCCTTCTGAGCATTTCAACGAAAAGTGCTCCATGAGCTTTGACGAAAGGTCTTTTTATACCGAAAGCACTTCAAGGAGCTCGTTTAATGGGGAAAAACAACCCCTTCCGCAAACACCCATAAACCCGTACTACATCCCGAAACTCCCCATTGCTCCTCCTTCTGCTCCATCCAGAAACTCCTCCTCCGGCCATTCTGCTTGTTCCTTCAAGCAAAATGCGGTCTCTCAAGGAAAGATAAACTTCCGCCCAAGCACTGATACAAAGTATTCAGAGAAACAGAGTCACCCATGGTATGCTTTGAAAGGGGGAAGTAGGAAAGTCGAAGCCGATACCATTGTTGCCATTCCTTATGATCTTACGACGGAAAACCCGCTCGCTGATGACTTCCATGTACCAAACACACCGACGCCGTCTCAAAGATCGAGGAATTCAAGAAGATCGAGGACTTTAAAAGGGTCATCAGAGTCACCCAAAGGATCATTAGAGCCACCAAAAGGTTCTTCAGAACCGCCAAAAAGATCATCAGAACCACCAAAAGCCCCGATGCCAGACTCATTCTCTTCCTTGAATCCATATATGCGTTCTCTGTATCTGGACAACATTGGCAGTCTGGGACCTTATGAACTCTACGGGGTATCCGAAAAGTTGAAATACGGATTGCAACACAGTTTTGTTAGCGAGCCACGGCAGAGCCTTCAAAATGAAGATGGTGATGTTTTTTCGGAGGTATCAAACGATGAGTTTTACTTTTCGTTTGGAGCGCAGAAGTGATTGAGGTGAAGGATATTATGCCTATAGAATGCAGTCAAGAGAATGTAAACTAGGCCTTACTAAACTAAGGACAATCAAAAAGAGGCTTTCTTTGAATTTGGCATAAATGGCTTGTTCATGGAGTTAGTCATTTCAAGCGGGCTTGACTCAACTTATAGTGGATAAAGTCTATTCCTGAAGGCTATTAAACTCTGGAATGTACATGTAACCAGAAGTGTAAGGCTTGGGAGGAGGCGGCCTAAACCTGTCTCAGATGATGTGATTCTTGAAAAGAAAATTTAACGACAGCGAAAAATGCATTTCCTAATGTAGAAACATCTCCATGTAAGTCTCCATTCAAGTGACCGGGCTTCCACCGCCAAACCTTATCTCGCTCCAAAATATTTTTTCTGTTTATTTTCCTTCATTTTTTCACAGCAAGCCCGCGCGCGTTCGTCACTAATCGTGGTGGGGCGCGCGCAATACGTTTGGCGTTGTTTTGATGGCTTTCTCCACCCGACCAGATTCCAATCTTTTTCCTCCTCCTTTTTTTCCTTCCATCAACAATCAAAATCATCAACACAATGGCTCCAAAATCCGCCCCTGCCCCTGCTGCCTCTAAGATCACTTACAAGGGTATGTTACCAAATTTATCGAGGCTTTTTCCTTGTAGCCTCGGACTGTCAAGACAATTAGCCGCCGAGGGTCACTCCTATTGACCCCTTGTTTTGACCTCTGTTTTTGCGGAACCTGCTGGGTTTACCGACAATACCACCGAAACTCCTGCAAGCTTTTACTAACTGTTTTTCTAGACATGATCAAGTCCGCCATCGTCTCTTTGAAAGAGAGAAACGGGTCCTCGTATGTATAAATTTTTGTGTGGGCGTGACCAGAATTTTTTTTTCTTGTTGTTTTTTTGGGGGGTTTTTTTCTCCGGGCGCAGCGAGGCAATTTTTGCATTTTGGCTGCACACATATCACACGAACAAGTCTTGGATTTTGAAGGGTAGGGGCATAATCAGCTTGACCCAAACTTCCAAGTTGTTGTTTTTATTGTTTGGCTTTCGTGCTTGTTGTCGCTGAATCTCTCACCCTGTGGTGGGCGCATGTGGCCCGCCCATGCTGAGAAAGAGGGGTTACGTTCCTCGCACCACATTCCGAGATTTGCTCAGGATTTTCCCGCCAGCGGTTCTGCCAGCTTCACGTGGCTGGTTTTATCCGGATCACGATGCATGAATATGGTGGCGTTCAATTTGTAATTACTTATCATTTACTAACATTCCCAGTCGCCAAGCCGTCAAGAAGTATGTGCAGGCCAACTACGATGTCAAGGCCGCCAGCTTCGACTCTTTGTTCAACGCTGCTTTGAGAAAAGGTGTTGAGAGCGGTGAATTCGCCCAGCCAAAGGGCCCATCTGGCCCAATCAAGGTTGTCAAGAAGGAGAAGACACCTGCTGCTCCATCCACTGCCAAGGTAACCAAAAAGGCTGCCCCCAAGAAGACCGAGTCACCAACAAAGAAGCCTGCTACGAAAAAGGCCGTGTCCAAGACACCAGCCAAGAAGGTGACTAAGCCAGCCAAGAAGGCCGCTGCACCAAAGAAGGCTGCCCCTAAAAAAGCGGCTGCTTCTAAGAAGGTGGAGAAGCCAGTGAAGAAGACCACGCTCAAAAAGGCCATTGCCGCTTAAGCGCGTGGTTTCCATCTCATGGTCGATATACCTCTTCCTCTGTACATTATATTGTTTTCCCTAACTTGAGACAGTGTGAAACTTTGCTTTACCACGAGTGCGCACCTCGTTTGTTCACAAAGGTATTTATATGTGTATTAATAAAAACCTGTTTTGTTTACCCTGTCCTGTTTGTGTGCAGGATTCCGTGCGTGTGTGCACAACGGCACGCTGTCGCGTTCGCCCTCACCAAATACTGCATGGTGTAGACGCGAGTTTTCAAGGACGCGCCCCGACACTTCAGCCCGTTTTTTTTAGCCCCAACACTAAATGTACTTGATTTCTGAGCAAATGTCATCAAAACCAACAATCTCGCTTATAGTTGCGGCCTTGCAGCCAGAACTTGGTATTGGCTCTAAGGGTAGACTCCCGTGGCGCTTGAAAAAAGAAATGAAATATTTCAAAGACGTGACCTCCAAAAGCAAAGAAGGCTATGTAAATGCAGTAATCATGGGTAAAAAAACATGGGAATCGATTCCTGGCAAGTTCAGACCATTACCGGGACGGTTGAATGTTATTTTGTCGAGAACTCATGCCAACTGCTTTGAAAAGGGGGTGTTTCTAAGCGACTCGATGGATTCAGCAGTGGAAGTTCTACAAAACGCGGATTTTCGCCATGAAAACGACAAAATCGACAAGATATTTGTTATTGGTGGGGCCCAGATTTACAATGCTTTTGCCACCGATCCTCGTGTAGATAACTTGCTTATAACGGAGCTTAGGTATGAAGGAAAAGAGGAAGAGTCGCCAGTTCTCGATACTTTTTTGGACTGGGATCTCACCAAATGGGAAAAGAAACCGGTTTCGGTGTTGGAGAGGTATTCCGGTGTGGAATTTGATAAAGGCCCCGTAACCGAGGGCGATTACACTTACGAATACACTTTATGGCAGAGAAAACAGTGTCAAAATGAGTAAAAGCAGGGCCTAGCGAATTGGTGTTGGTTGTTTGGTGGTTTTTGGTGGTTTTTGGTGGTTTTTGGGTTTCAATTTCATTTGGCGAAACAGCATCATGAAAACAGCTATTCAGGCTTTCACGCGTTAAAGAGTTAAAGTCTACTTGATAAACAAACGTCAATTGTGAGCAATGGTGGCTTATCTTCAGTCTATAAAGACGAGGGGCGAACTCATCGGAAAGAAACAGGCGCGAACAAAGAATAGAAGAAAAAGGAGGAATGAAGGAACACAATCACAATCACGGATATGCTTTTTTCTGGATCGTCTTCACATTTCTCAAACACCCTCACTCCGTGTATTGCTGGTTCAAACGATGGATGTCGGCACATAGCATCCACCAACACACACGGGCATCATTTGGCCTTTCACCACCCAGACGGAGGTATTGGAGATGTTCCTCATAAAGATACAACTCGTAAAAAAGCCGGAGATTGGGCTGGATCACTACGTTGAACCGTCGCACCCGCACATACAAAAAGCTCTCCACAAGCGACATCAGGAAATGCTTCATCACAGACGCAATCGCCAATGTCGCCAGGCGTGACACACCAATTCGGCAATGCACCAACGTTTTTTCCGTTTCTCTTGGAGACACAAGCACCTTGTTTTGAACCCATTCTGGACACTCGGCCATCAACGGATACATCGAGTCGCGCCCGTCATCTTCTAACCCATGAATATACACAAAAGACTTCAATTGGGGCACTGCACCGTGCTTGAAAAGATGCGCCCGCATGGCCGGCGACGTCACTTTGACTTCGTATACTAGAGAGCGTCCATTGTTAAAGCGGAAAATGGGCTCAATAATGGGGCCCTTGGTTTCGGCATTCACATCGTGGCTAAAGGTACAGTTAAGGGCAGCATACCACTTGGGCCTCTCGCCAATCGAAATCACCTTGGTCACGTGAAGTGCCGCCAACACCGCAAGCGAAGACGCGTGACTCACCGAGCCCAAAAGAAGACTTTCGTATATGAAAGCCGGAAAGTTGATTTCTCCGTCGTTCCGAAACCAATCCGTGGGCCGGTTGTATGGGCGGTAGCTGGCGTATATCTGATCGAGGGGCAACTCCACCAAGAGCCCGGAATCCTTGGCTGGCCGTCTTTTAAACCACTGGACATATACTTCAAGATTCTTAAGAAACGAAAAGTCCCCGGGGCAAAGGTGGAATTTCACCCCCGGGTTGCGAAAAAGGCACATCGCCACCTCTTCAATATGGTCGCAGCCCCAAAAGAGCCCGAGCCCAAGAAGGAGCAAGCTTGTGCTGGTGAAACCGTCATACGAGTAAACAAACACGTTGCGGTGGCTCTTGTTGACAATGATATTGATGACTCGGAGCAAATTGAGGTAAGAAAGCGTCTGCTCTTTGGAGAGCGACGACGCGTGGCGTAAAAAAGCGTCGGAAAACTCGAGAAATATCGCCTTTTTCTTGTCGCCACTCTGCAAATCCTGCAAAATCTGGCGTAGCGACGCCATGGTCGGCATAAGAGCATTTTCGTGGCAATATATGTACAATTGGAAGTCGTACTGCGACGCCTTCTCCTTGTTTGAAATCAATTGCTTGAAACTAAGCACGTTGCCCACGTATAGGCGAGGAAAAAGCTGGTATATGCTGTATATCAGCCAAATGAGGTTCTGCTCCAACAGCGACAACTGGAACGGTTGCATGTGCACCTCAGAAGCTTTGGTGCTTGATTCTTTGGCACTTGATTCTTTGGTACCCGGCTTCAATGTCGCAAAATAAAACCGGCCGATTTCACTCCAAACCGCCGCATCAAAATCAACAACATAGATACTTTTGGTCAGGTCCAGCCCCCTCAAGTAGTCGAGCACTCGCGCAACCTCAATGTTATTTGAGATATTCATGTCGTTGTTGTAAACGAGAAAATGGCACATGGGTGCCATCATTTTGATTTGCAGCTTATAGTTGCGATTGGTTTGCGCCAGCGGATTGCTTGGTTTCTTGGACAATGCGTCAAAGTCTTCAAATTGTTGAAATGTCTTCAAATTCATGTGCTCAGGGTCAAACATGCCTTCTTGGCCATCTCTGAAAAAGAGCAAATCCTCAATCACTGCGGAGTTCACCATGCATGGGTTTTCATCTGCTTGACTATTAATTGTCATGACGTGAAACCCCACATCGGGCGCTTTGACAAAAGAATCCCGTGGATATCGCAGCGCAATGGTTTCCGTGTCTTCCGATAAAAACGCCAATTCCGTCGACGGGTCAAACCTATTGTCAAAATATACCTTCTCCCGGAGCGAAGGCGGACCATGCAAATAAGGAAACATTTCGTCACCAGAAGGCATGGGGTTGTTGCGCGACTCGTGCATGTCGAGAAGCTGTTTGAGTTTCTCGGGACTGTTGATCATATACACTTTCTCCTCGGCGAGCTGTGGCAACGTCTTGTTGAACTCTTGGAGCCAAATCGAACAATGCGACACCATCGAATCTATGCTGAACCTCCGTTCAATTTCTCCTTCACTTTTGGACAAGTGCACCACGCGAAACTCTTCCGCCAACGTTGTGTCTGAAGATTTGCGTGAGTCGGCATTTTCAAACAGTTGCACTTTCGCTATTCCGCCTGATTCCGTATCTTTGCAGGGCAGACATGCGATCACCACTTCCTTGCATAGCAGTTGCGTTGATTTCGACTTGGAGTCGTGCACAGCACGGACGGCGAACATGGCAGTGTCCTAGTGACAAAGGCGATTAGCACAAGGAGAAAGATTTCTTTTATTTTTGTTTCCAGGTATCAAGATGGGCCTAATAGTACCTCAATAAAGCGCAAGAAAATGGCCTCAGTCCCAGCGTTGCTCACAATGGTGTATAACTTTTTTGGATGCAAGCGCCACAACGTTTCAAGCACTTCAGTTCAGAGTTATCTGAAATGGAAAAATGTTGATTACGAGGGCAATGGGCTTAAATTTGAACATTTGGAACTTTTGAGGTGCAACGACAAAAGAAAAGAAAAAAAAAAAAAAAAAAAAAAAAAAAAAAAAAAAAAAAAAAAAGAAAGGTGTGATGCAATTAAAAGCAAACACGGCCACTGCGGCAGGCGTAGCAAGGCACCAAAATAGGTTGGAAGGAGGGGAACCCACGATGAAGGCTATGGAAACGGGTCTGGACAAGGCCCGATAGAAATGTCGCTGTAAAGAGCAATCAAGAAGAGTCCACCGAAAAGGAAACAAGAAAACACGCCACCAAGAACAGGCCAAGCATGGGCTTATTAAAAGGACGCGTTCAACAGGCACCGGAAATCGTAACAGGAATGTCGAGAAATTTCAAGGGTCTGGTTTGCTTTGTTTTGGTCAATGGATGACGGTGACTTGACTACCCGTGAAAAAGTCTGATAAAGTCTGATAAAGTCTGATAAAGCTTGGCAATTCGGATAAAGTCTGTGTCACATGAGCTCAAACCTTATTTTTTGAAAGGTACCGCAACCGGGAAATTGCGTGAGTTCTATGGTGGAGCCAAATGCAAACCAGACGTGACATTCCGCGGGGCGCGCACGGCCAGGTTCCACGCCTGCACACACGCTGGCGAGCAATCCTGTTCAGCCGTGTCTGACGAGTCTAGCCCGCTACTAAATAATGGATATCGGGGCTTGTTTAACTTTCGCCTACGTGTCAAAACAGAAGAGACGCCAAGGGCAAAGCGTAATGGGAGGGAGGTGTAGGATTGGACCAAGGCCGGTGAGATTCGGGCGTGGGACCGACTTCTGGCCAAGTGATAGATTGCTTTTCTTGCCTGACTTTTTTTTTTTATTTTTATTGCTTCTTAGGGTCCAGGCTAATAAAAGTGCGGAAAACTCGGCCAGCTACGACCAGGGCTCGTGGATCCCCACTTCCCCAGTTCTTGCCAGATATGTCAAAAGTATTGATGATGTTGTTTTTTTTTTTTCTTTCCTTTTCTTCTTATCCTTCTTCTTACTTTTCTCTCCGGGCGTCGGCCAGCGAAAATCTAAAAATGGAAAGTGACATCTACAAGATTTATCCTACCTGCTTCTCGCCAGCTTCCGGATTCGGAGAATGATCTGTGGCAGATATCTGGCTCAATCTGAGAATGGCATGACTTCAAAAGGCGGGTAACTGACTGGGTGTCGGCTGTATCTCTTCGGGGCCTTGCCTTGGAGAATTGTAGCCGGCGTGAAGGATTTTTTCTTGTCGTTTCAAAAGGCTTTTGAAAGTTGTAGCGGTTGCTTCATGTTCTTGGTCACGTGACTCAAGTCCACTGCTTGTCCACTCTGTTTTCTTTCGAAGAAACTTGGAAATTGGCAAGCCCTGCAATCTCCATCTCTGGTCTCAAAACCATTCTTCTTTCTCTTCAAAGAACACTTCTTTTTTGCATTATCGTTGGTGGGCGCCATTCAAACTAATACCGGCAAAAGAAGTTAAGACACGTGGCTCTTGAAGTTACTTCTTTCCGGTGACCTACTTGGGTCACACCAGAGTGCAAGCCTCATTGAAAAATGCATTTTTTGATATCGTAAAATTTATTTGGTCGTCTGGAAAAAATCGCCTGTCTAGGCTTGAAGCCTACTTCCACATCTTAGACTAAAAGTGAGTTGCGTACTTTTGTCAATATCTTGACACCGCTATGAATAGGATCTTGACACCGCTATGAATATGCGCATCTTAGGTCAAATATGAGCAGAGAAGATAAGAGGCAAATGTTTTACTTGAAAGGGTCGACATTTGTCTCGGCGCATCCCTTTCGTAAAAGGGCACTGTATAGTTGGCTTGTTAGGGGCGGGTCTATACTCCTCAAAACAGCTTGGTACAAGGAGACATTCCAGATCCGTAACCTGGGCTGTTTTAAACCTACCCAGGGCGTGTTTGAAAGAAAACTGGCAATTTTTGGGTAAAACAAGCTGGTCAATAAAGTCGATTGATTGGTGTTGTTGAAGTGAGTTCTCCGGTTGCTTGACATCAAACACGTGACCTTCCGCAATAGGAAGTAAACCGTGATACTGTCTACCGAGCAGAACAATGCGAATTAATCTCCGAGGGATTGACAAACCCTCCGTAATAGCGTCACCAACCAATGACCGAGATAATTCTAATGAGGCATCCTCCAGGACTCCAGAAACCGTAGTG
>JAJMHP010000125.1:0-19430 GCA_030583235.1 Metschnikowia lunata
ATCAATATTGGCCGCACAACATGTCCCACCCACCCCCTCTTTCCCCTCCCCAATCCCCGAAGAATTGCTCTTTCTAGACGAGCACCGGGTGGTGGCCCACGGCGATATCAAATCCGGGTGGAAATCGGACTTCTCGGGCGACGGCACCATCGAACTAGTGGCGGATATTTCTGCTCTTGAGTGTTCCAGTGGCATTAAGCGCCACACAATGAAAGCACTGTCGGACGAACCGCCGCCAGACGAACTTCACGAAGGTCTTCGTAACGATGCCAACATTGCCTGTGATATCAATGACCCGGTCTTGGGTATCTATGTGGGCCACGCCTTGACGGTGGAGGTGATTGTGGCCGAGGAGATTGTTCTGCACCCAAAACACGCCCTAATCCCAAAGGAAAGCCTCACGCCAGTGGCGTCAACCGCATCTGCCACCTCCGCAAGCAACTTGGTCGGTATTCCGACCGGTGCTGCCCGTGTTTTGCGCATGCAGTTTAAAGTGACCATGACCGAACGATCGGGCCTTGGTATCGCCTGGGACGACGAGGTTCCGCCTACTTATGAGGATGTAAGGGCCTTGAGTCCACCCACATACGAAACGCTGGCTGTAGGCACGCCAAACTCTCTTCACGGATTGCTGCCTGCGTTGGGAGGGCAAAGAGAATCGGCGGTTATTTATGGGATGGGGGATACGCCTGTGGTGGGTCTGTTAGCTAGTGGAAGGGCGATGAACAGCATCGATGCCTTGACAGACTTGGACGATAGTGTGCAAGAGTTCCGGCTATAACACGGCAATGAAGGGACTGACATGGTTGGGAAAGGAGGATCATTTGAATCACAGGTGCAAGAGAAACCATTAAAGTGAGGGTTCAAAGTTGACACAACATGGATGGCGGATTCTTACAGTGAGAGTCGGGAACAGAAAAGAATCGGAGAGGGAAGGAGGTCAAAAATCGAAAGAAAGAAAAAAAAAAAAGAGATAAAAAACCGGAACTGGAAACCGGGAGAAGGCAAGACAGATAAACTAAACTGGACCAATGCCAAGTAACTGATGTTATTCCGATAGAACATGAGCCCAACTATTTAGTGAATTCCACGACCTCAACGTGCGATGTTTTCCGGGATTTATGGTCAGGTTTTGAAACCCAAATGCGCATGATAAACATGCCACGGAACCCTTAGACGTCTATAATTCTTGCACAAGAAACAAATCATTCTTCGAGACATTAATTCACACAACGTCTTTTGGTTTCGAACTTTTTGGATCCGGCGCTAACCTAACCGCTCGATCATCCAAAATGGCTACTATGGCGGAAACTCTTTACTGGATTCTTCCAGACGTTGTTCAGTATAACGAATACAGTCTATTCTCGCTAGAGGGGACTTGATGGTTCCTCCTTCGTTTCTTTCGGTACTATTGCATATAGCAAATCCAAAATATGGTAAAATGGGTGGAAAATTTCAGGAGGACGTGAAACAGCGGCAGGAGAAAATCGTAAAGAGATTTGAAAGCAGCTATGTGGAATTGTACACGTTCTCTTAACGCACAAAGATGTTGGGGGCTCTTCAGTCCTTGGCTTTTTTCCTATGTAATCAGGTGGGGAGCGAATACCCGGAACGATGTTTACTCTTCGATGGCTATAGGCATCATACTTCTAGGAATAATCACTTCATTGTGCGTTAATAATGGAAACGAAGGCATAATTCACATGCATAAGCCAGAATGCGCTGACTACAGGTATATTCCGAAATTTTGGTGCAAAATTAAAGTGTCTACAGGCATTAATAGCACGAAATTTGGCCGAGATCGACTCTACAATCGGGCTGGCATTCATTTGTGGTTTCCCATCCGGCGGGTATTCTGAATCAACCTTTTCTTGTTTCGGAAACCACCTATGACTGATGAGATCTACCAAAGAAACTTCTGCATGAGAATTGTTCAGCCCGTAGACGGGCTATTAAAGAGTTGATTGGGGAAGCAATAGATGATGGCCACTCTCTAAAATCGAGATTAAATTATCGCCGCCAAACACGACTACAGTCTTACAGGCTTTGAATCAAGGCATGAAATGGTCAGTAAAATCCCGTTTTCAAGTGTCATTTGTGACACACATGCTCGACCAAACCGAACAAGGCCGAGGTATCATGGAAGGGGTTACCGAGAAGCAATCATTGATGCGATGCAATAAACATGGAGTAATTTTCTTGCTACAATGTTCCAAAATTGTTGGCCCAAGACGAGATTGCTTACGCTACCAAGTAAACAAACCCATGCAACAGAATCAATAGTTGCAGAAACTAAACAATTAAACTCAACGGAGAATCTTGCAACCTTAGTTGGCAGACTCCACGAGGATCAACACTTTAATACTTCACCAGCTGTCAATAACTTCTTTGGTGAGTATGATGACAATGAAGAGCTACATGAGGCGTTGACTGACGAGGCTATTATACAAGAGATCATTGATGAGCGTGTTCATGCTTCTGGAACATACGAGGATCCAGGGGATTCCGAGGAGCAGAAAATTTCAAGCATTTTGGTGGTCTAGATCACAATTAAATGTATTCTTTCCCATATGGAACACGGGACACTCCACCGAGACGATTTAAACATTTGCTTAAAAAACTTTCCATACATGCAATACTGCAACGGACACATAGTGCCACGCAAAGGCTGATTTTCGCCTTTTCCCTACCAC
Organism: Metschnikowia lunata; assembly: GCA_030583235.1. NCBI lineage: Eukaryota > Fungi > Ascomycota > Pichiomycetes > Serinales > Metschnikowiaceae > Metschnikowia > Metschnikowia lunata. The sequence goes on from JAJMHP010000125.1 coordinate 2,694, forward strand.
TTGGACGAGCCAATTGAGCGGAGCGACTTCTACGTTTAAACCTGCAAACACTAGAGAAAGTTTGTTGTTTTGATTGAAGGTTGATAAGAATATTCCATCTTTCCGGCGCACACGTTTTATGCCTTCAGTCATCGGAGAGTGTATGGGAAGAAAACTTGGATAAGGCGCGGTTCTCTTTATTGGTTAAGAAGGACACTTTTTCCAGCAATCCCGCTTGAAAAAAAAAGGCTCTTTTGAAGGCGAAATCAGCCTGGCCAAGACCCCAAACTTTGTGAGATTGTTCCAAAAATGCATTAAAACATTTCCTCCCTGCCTCAGGTCGTAACCGCCTTTTACCCGCGATTTTGATCGGAATGAGTCGGATGGCACTTCATTGCGACGCGTTCAGGCCTCACTCTGGCAGCCTCAAAACACGACAAACGCTGCAAAATCAACTTACTTTTCTATCTGGATCTATCTTTGGTCATCTTTGGCTCAATCACAAGAAGTCACCATCGCCAATTGGATTACGCCAAAAAAAAAGGCACACCAGGCAACACCACCGTGAGAATTTTGTCAGACATGTAAAAGTTTAGATAATAATAATGGCGCACCCAAGAAGATAATCAACTGTTTCTCTGGATTCTCAGGACTATTCTGACTATGTAAGTCTGGATGAGTTCATGAGTGACAGTTCGGATAATCAACACGAGGAGAATCATTAGCCAGAGACAAGAAAGGAGGCCAAAGAAAATACATGGGCGGTCCTTGAAGTGAAAATGTAATTTGTAAGCAGCTAAAATATTAAACATCACTAAGTCTCTTGTGTTTAATGTAAATACTTCAAATCGTTTAGTGAACAACCCCTTATTAGTGGTGTCTGAGTCTCGCAGCCAGGCATGCAAGAATAAACTGCAAAATGCAGAACAACCATATCTATATACCGAATTTACTTCTGTATTGTTCAGGAGTACAAAATGCCGATTATAACTAGGTCTGGTTTATCCAAGTTTGGCTGTAAGTGCAAATCCTCTGTATATTTCCATAAGACAGGTTGTAGATTCGATGCCCGATCATTACTACCGCAGGTTGTCATTGTTAGACAGTTGACTGAAACTTACCTGAATGAGACCCCTCGCGGATATCGCAATATAGCGATATTGAAATCACTGTAAGGAAGGAGGGACCAGCCTAGACCAGGTAAAGTCCCCGCTCGTCCCGAGTTTGCTTCCAAGCATTTGATGACCTACATCGGACAACGTGGACAGCGGATCCTATTCCTAATCCCGATAGCTTCCCGGATCCTCGGACGACGTTGTTCGGACCGAGGGATTATCTACAATCCTGTTGTGCTGATCTTCTCCTTTTTTCGGAATAGCGAGCCACTCACGACCCTCCCACGACCCTCCCACGACCCTCCCTCGGTCAGTCTCTCATTCTAAGTGCCATACCACTTGAGATATGAATACCTGATTAGGAGGTCATCAGCAATGGTTTCCCATGTTCACCAGTCCAGAGTCTCCCTAAAGGGTCTCCACTGGTAAGGTATTTAGATAGTCGGCCCTTTTCCCATTGTTCTCTGGTAAAGGCCAGTTATAGTCTGCTTCATAATGAAAACAATTGATTTTACGTTTACCGATAACGATGCACCTACCGACTTTACGAACACAAGGAAGTTAAAATAAGGAGAGACGGTAATCCAAAAAAAGTAAATGAAACAAACAAAAAGACCAAAAAAAAATGTAAACACATCTCAACGATTAAGTGTATGATACTCTCAAGATGAAACACTAGATATAATTCTATCGAATATTTGTGAGTCACCTGCTCGGTTGGCTTGATCAGATACCCTGAAATAGATTCCCCCATGAGGCAATTATGCTGCCTAAGTGTCACTTCACCACTAACAAAAGACCAAACGGAAAGCCGATTTCCTCTTCAATCTTCGTACAAATGTCGCAAACCTAAACCCTGGGTAAAGTTCAGACAGTGTAGACTTGGTTTACCGAAACGATAATTAACCTTCTGGTGCGCGCTCAGGCTAGTTAGTACCCACATCAATTGTCACAGATTCAGTGCGATGTATGGATCAGTTCCTCTTTATTTTTTTTTTATTATTTTTTTTTTTATTGTCAGCTCTCCCATCTTCCTTCTTTCCTTTCTAAAATTCCTGGAGCATATTTTCAGGGGCATGACAATTTCTCATGCTAGTACATTTTCTGAGCTCCTCAAGTACCGGTATGTGCGATTTGCAGCCTGCTCACACACACACTGGCTCTTGGTGGGAACGCGGTTCGCGATCATCCTGAAGATCCTAATGATCTCGTGACGCCTAATGATCTACGCTGTACAAATATCCCAGGGCTTCAAATGTCGTCGCATCCACAGAAGCCAGGAAAAGCCAAGAAAAACTAAAGACACTGAGGATGAGCTGGATATTGTTTTTGACTGTTTTTGACTGTTTTTGACTGGGAAGTGGTCAAAAACCAGATGCTACAAAAAAAAAAAAAAAAACACCAAAAGATGATAAGAAAAAAGACAAAAACACCAAAAAGAAACAAAAAGAAAACGAAAAAAAAAATAATGGAAATCAATAAAAATCCCAAATATTACCAAAACACAAGCCGTACGTCACGAGTAACGATTATTGTTTTCTTGCAGCCAAATGTGCTTGGGACGGTCTGTGATGCGCTATTACATCGGTCATTGTTTGGACCCGCAATTGGACCCGCAATTGGACCCGCAATTGGACCCGCAATTGGACCCGCAACTGGATCAGCCCATGGGCTACGACTCGAACCCCCTCCGACACTTTCCTTCAAAATCGACCTTTTTCGAAACAAAATAACACACGCCGCCATTCAAATCTCCTCTATGCTTCCTCTCTGGCTTATTCATCACCGCCAAGTCTTTGCCCGTGGCCTGATCTGAAGAGAGCATTTTGAGGGCATGGGCGCGACATTCCCATTCCATGGGCCGAGTCCTGCAGACAGGTTGCTGGTGTTGACCTCCAGTCAAAAGCCCTTCCTCCAACTTCCCAACTAAAAAACAGCCAATTGGCACGAGCAACTAGTAAACTGAAGCCGGTGATTGTTTCGTCCTTTGGAAGCGCTCCTTTATATTCAGCTAGGCTGCCAAAAAAAAATTGGTTCTTTCCCCTGCTTTTTCCTACTGGGTTTGTTTCAACATTTGCAGTTGTTCTCGCACCCCCGTCGGCCTAAGATAGAGAAAAGACAACCAAATCTGGACCTCAAGCAGATTAAGGTCGCCATTGCAAACACAAAAAAAAAGTCTCTTTTGTGTGCCGTGTGACCTCTCTAAAATTTCAAAATGACCGCCGGCTCTCGGCCGTTTTATTTTGCTGACGACGACGCCGAAAATGAGTCTTTGCTGGATTCAAAAGGAAACTTGGCCTCGGACATCAATGGTAACGCCAATGGCAACGCCAATGGCAACGCTTCAGGCGCTGTGCCAGTGCTCGCGAAAGTTATTTCAAATATAGCAGAACCAGCAGATGTGTCTGATATTTTGTTATTTCCCGTGGAAAACTCCCACGCCTACTCATACGCCCATTTATCGCCCAATTCCTTGGCTCTTCGGCTTAATGTGTTGAAACGGTCGCTTGAAATCTTGGACGAGCGGCCCGATTGGTTAAAATTCTTGAAATCCGGTGATGATACTGCCAATAGTGATGAGGACACCTCGGCGGCTCCTTCACCTCTAATACTGTTGAATTCCAACATGGTATTACCGAAAACCCCGGTGCCTTCACGTCCACAAACGCAACGGCTGTACCTGCGAAATGAAGGGGAGCTGGTATTGACGTCGCATGACCGATTTAAGCTTAGTTCCAACGCCTCGTCGGCGGCTCTAAGTGCACTATTCCGGCCGTCAATGTCTCGCTCAGAAAGCTTGCCTCGAACACGGGTTTCGTCGGTGCAAGCGCCAGTTTCGGCATTCAAGCTCAAAGAAGCGTTTCAGCCGGGACCTCCCCCGAACTCTGACGACCCCGACTTCGCCGACGACTTGAAGGATATCATTGAGCTTATTGAACAGGACGCCAGCTTGCTCTCGTCGAAGAAAGACATCGCTGCAACGTTGCACGACCTCCTGCTTTCCTCGGGTGCCGCAGATGTTCAGAAAAAGCAAAATCTTTTGCGGACAAAGCTTCTTTTTGCACTTTCAACTCCTTTTGTGGAGACCGCAGGGGTAACGGGTCCATTATGGGGAAGTAGCGTGCCAGTTTCGGCAGGGGGCCACAAAGATTTATCAGGGTCGAATCCGTCTACGGTGGCGCTCAATGCTTTGGCTTCTCAGAACCTGGTTCCTACCTCTGGACACCTTCTAGGGCCTTCTGGAAACAGACCGTTTCATGCTATATCTGCAGGCAAGCATTCTTCGCCCCAGTCTATTGTGACAGTGGAGGCCGATTTCCCCTGGAGCTTCAAGGCCGCCAACGATATGGCGTGTTTGATGTTTGGAGTGCTGAAAAGCATGATCAAAAATGTCACATTGATTGACTTGATTGCGCCGCAATTCCGCACCTTTGTCACCGAACGAATGATGAAAGTAGTGGGCAGCATCGACCGCCACCACAAACAAAACAAAACCATAATTTTTGCCGGTGAAATCGTGGCCATCACCAGGCATTCAGAGGGCGATTTTGCATGGACGTCGATCTGGGCCCAGAAAAAGGGAGACTTGATCATCTGTATGTTTGAACAAATCACCTGTGACGCGTTTGATATCCTGCTACTGCGTGATGCTGCTACCGGGAGTACCCTTCTGCCTTATGCGGTCGTTTCAATAGAGGAAGTGGCGGGATCGTTGATTAAGAAATCGGACGCTGGGGATATTTCAGTGCTCCGATCGATTTCCGAGACGCTAGACGACGATTTGAAGCTTCTGGCGAAAGTCAATGCCAAAGCATCTCGTAATGATTGGGCTGACAGCGATTTTCTTAACCAACGAAGATACTATACGCTTCAATTGAAGGGCGAAGAAAACATTCCTTGTGCATTGACTTCGGACCCCATTGAAAAAGACGACAGTAAGTTTGAGATTAAGCTTAAGATCCATTCGATGCCCTATATCGCCGGAATGTTTGTCATCAACTCCACTGATTTGAATGTGCTCTCGTGTAACAAGGCCATTGCGCGCAATTTGTTTGGAGTGCCCTACGATGATATATTAAACCACAGCATCAACAAGATTATACCAAGCTTTTCGGCAATTCTCAAGGCTGGCTTGGACGACCAGCAAACCGCTTTGCAAATGCTGCCTGGATTGGTATTGCCGGAGCATTTTTTCCGCAAGTACAATGCCATTGTGACTCTGGACTTGGTGAAGTCCAAAACCCCGGAAGAGTCCTTTTTGCACTCAAGAGGAATCGAAGGGTTGCACAGAGACGGCAAAACTATCTTCATTGATGTTCAATTGCGCGTGGTTAAACCCGATGTGTTTGTTTTATGGGTCACGTATTCGAGGCATAGCGACAAAAATATGCACAAGAACTTGAACAGCTTGTCCACAGGAAACATTGCTGGGGCACCGCTGCCTCTCCGACAAAAAGGAGGCAGTAGCCGAGTCAATCTCCCGTCTCAAATGAAGTTGTTTCCGGAGGATGAGTCGGATATACTTGAACTAGGGTCCAGCAGCTCGGAAGTAAGTCGACACAACAGTACGCGACGTCCCAAGCGAGCATCGACGTTTTCTGTTCCTGTAACATATATCAACGATGCAACCATCAAGTCGGACTTGTTGAGCCCTGACCGATATGGGTCATTGAGGTCGATTTCGCTCTCGGAAACCATGTCAACAACAAGTGATGTTGCAAAGCAATCTACTAGACCCAGTTCTGTTGGTACAGATACCAGCGAGGTTTCTCCCACGTACAAAAACTTCTCTGAGGAGGAGATTTTGGAGCTTGAAAACAAGGAGCTTGAACAGAGGAAAAGCAGGTCCAAATACTGGCCCACGAAAATCGGCGAACGCAAGAGATCAAAGAAGTACAGCGAGTTTAAGGTCTTGAAGAAGATGGGCGAAGGCGCCTATGGCAAGGTGGTGCTTGCAGAGCATAAACAAGACCCTGCTTACAAAATAATTATCAAATGCATCGACAAGCAAAGAATTTTGGTTGATACGTGGGTGAGAGACCGCCAATTGGGCACTATTCCCTCGGAGATCCAGGTGATGGCCACGTTGAACCAAGAACCGCATCCAAATATCATGCGAATCGTCGACTATTTTGAAGATCCCGACTACTACTATTTGGAGACGCCCGTTTTCGGTAATCCGCCGGCGATTGACTTGTTTGACTACATTGAAGTGAAGAATGACATGAGCGAACTCAATTGCCAGCTTATCTTCAAACAGGTTGTGCTGGCTATATATCACTTGCACAAGCAAGGAATCGTGCACCGGGACATCAAGGACGAAAATATTATTGTCAATGAAGTGGGTGTCGTGAAGCTTATTGACTTTGGCAGTGCGGGGTATGTGAAACTGGGCCCGTTTGATGTCTTTGTTGGAACCGTGGATTACGCCTCACCCGAAGTACTACGTGGCGAGAAGTACGATGGCAAGCCCCAGGATATATGGGCTCTTGGAATATTGTTGTACATTATGCTATACAAGGAAAATCCATTTTACAATGTCGACGATATAATGGAGGGCGACTTGCGCGTGCCATTTGTGGTGAGCGAAAAGCTGTTGGATTTGATTGAAAAGATCTTGGTGCGCAAGATTGAACATCGTCCGATTATTACTGATATAGTTGAGCACGAGTGGCTTGATGTTTGATTGATGGTAACAAAACAAAGATTCTTGGATTCCTGGGGTGGGTTAATTAAGGATGGACTGATATGGGCGAGGGCTGGAGTGATTTGGACTGGACTCGCACTAATTTCCCCACAAGTGACGCGCGTTTTAGCAAGACGCGGTGCAATGTACTTTTTGCGCGATGATCGACGTCTTTATCGACAGGGCATTTTCCAGTTTCGGTGCTCTCCACTTTCCAGCTTCGGGGTTTCTTCGTTTCCCCATACAATTTTTTTTTATTTCCCGTCCAATATTCCACATGCTGCTATCCCATTCCAATGTCTGCCGACTCGCCCGATCCTGAGTCTTGTTTACTGGCCCGCTTGGCACTACTTAATGGAACAGATGGAGCACATGCTATCATTATATTCGTGATGAAGCCCGTCCCTGCGCTCAATATTCTGAATTTAACACCACAAGTGTTCACGAGTCGGAAATCGATCCTTCTTTCTGCTGAGTCTCGAGAGAAAATAGGAAACTCTCGGGCATTATTTGTGAAGGTGCAAACATTGAGCTCAGATGTTCTACGATATGGCTTTCTCGTACGCAACCATCTCTCTGAAGAGATGTACGAGTTGTTTGATGGGTATTCTGAGCCGCCTGCCTTTGAATGTGAAGATGGTGTGATCCAGCAAATGGGAAGATTCGAAAAAGCATCCACCATTGAAGAGTATATTACCCAGTGGCTGACTAGTGAAGAAACCTCAACTTTTAACGCAAGTGATCGGTCTGTTTTTTCTATGAAACCTCCCCTGATACCAGAGCTTCCAAATGACGTGGTGTCGGTTTCTCCAAGGTACACGATCTCGCCCCAGAACGAAAAGAATCCTCTCGATTTCATTCTCTCGCGATATTTCAATACCCTCTACTCGTTGACCACGCCGCTCAGCTACTTTCCGAAAACGGCACTTTCCAGATTCGCCAATATGTGCAACCATGACAATTCGCAAATGCTCCATTTTCTCTCCCAGGTCTATTTAAGTCCAGAGCAGCTAATTCGACGTCGCCTGGCGAAATATGGCCTCACGAAGAAGTCGTCAGAAACCAGTGACAAGCCTTTTATGGTTATTAGTCGATTTGAGGCGGAAAACCAGGCACTTTTTCTTGGCAAATACGGGCTAGAAGCATCAAAAGATGACGGAATGGAGAATCTTGTGCTTGAGTTGAAGATCCGCGAGGCACAATTGCAAATCATCTTACTTCTTGAGATCCTAATACGCAAGGGCGTTGATGAGAGGGTGTTTGTGGATGTGAAAACGAGTCTGGAACGGGAAAACACTAAAAAACAGAAACAAAAACCGTCTCTTGTCCGCCGGAAGAAAACGAAAGTGTTTCCCACTCTTGTGGGTGTGGGAGTTGCTGATGATTTGACTTCTGTTGAAATTTACTCACCGTCGGCCAGTGGCCATCTTGCTGATTCTCGACTATATTCTTCGTTGACTAGTTTGATTGATCAGATAGCAGTTTGGGACTCACTCTTGGAACGTGGCAAGGTTGATAAGGATCAAAACATCCACGGATTCTTGGCGTTTGTTGTTGTTCCGTACTTCAGCAAAAGCCTACCGCAAGTGGTTCAAATGATCATCAAGCTTTTCAAGAATCTCCGGCCACAAATCTTGAAGCCCAAGCTTTCGAAAGCAGAAAGACAGATTTCAAAGAGTCTTTTTGCAGGTGCGAGTGTTGAAGAGGAAAATGAAGATGATGGTGATTCCCTGACTCGCTCTCTTTTCCTGCAATGGACAAAGAGTGCTTCTACTATCGATACCCAGCCTCAAGAAGAGAACAGAAACAAGAAACTAGAGAGAAAATCGAAGTTTTCTAAAACGTTGATGAATCCAGACAAAATCCCGCTCCTCAATCGTGCAGCAACAGCCATTGGCTTAAGCAATGAAAAACCGGCGTTTTCCTTGAAGCGGTCGAAATCGAATTTGGGCGCGAAAAACTTGAAAAAAAGACAGGTGGATATGTCGGTGTCAAAGCCGGATCAGATTGAGTTCGAAGCAAAGAGTCTGACGCTGTTTCTTTTTGGCGATGCTAGGAAAGTCAAGTCCACTACAAGTGTGGTGCATAATAATAGCAGCAGCAACATCAGCCTGACAAATATGACAAACCCTAAAAACGTCCGCCAGGTGGAGGCGACTCCTGCAAAACCATCAGAAAAACCTCAAGTTATGGAAACGCCACAAATATTCGCCACTCCATCCACCAATAGGACGATGGATATGGACTTCGTCATAGCCGAAACTCCTCTAATTGAGAGGGAGAAGAAATCTTCCATACATGAGAAGTTGGCCCAGGCTGCCAGGTCTGTTTCCGACCCCCAGCTTAACATTGTTTCTTCACCGACTCAAGAAGCGGAAAATTTGAAACTTTTTCTGGGTGGTCGTTTCGAGAAAATCGACTCCAGCTCTCCTATCAAGGCCATTTTGTCGTCGCCAGCTGAGACCAAGACCAAACCTGGTCAGAAAATCTCGTTGATGCAGTCGCCATTTTACAATAACCTGTTGGCGGGCTCGCCTCCTCTGGTCAAAAGCACGAAGTCGTTTGAGCTGCCTTTGACGAAGAAAGAGGGAGTAACGCTGAATGTGGAGCCGCTGAAGATGGTAAAGAAAGCAGGACTAAAAAGAACAACTTCACTGGCTACGACTAGAGCAAAAGCCAAGAGAGAGATTTCTACCAACAAAGAGATTCCTACCAAGGTTATTTCGGAAACATTAGCCAACCCAGATATATTTGATATTGGAGAAGCGGAATTTGTCGTGCCGAAGTCTACCTTTCGCGGGTCTAGAACCAGTCAAAATCGTTCTTCCCAGCAAAGTTTAGGTATTATCGACAACGAGAAGCCAAATGCATCAAAGACAAAAGAGATGTCGAAGACCGGTATGGCGCTGGCTCCTGATAACACCGATACTGACTCGGACTCGGATTATGAGAGGCTTGTTGCGTCGGTGCAAAAACCCGTCACGAAGAAGTACAACAAAAAGCGCATTAGTTAGCATCAATAGAATAGAGAAGAAGTCATGTCATTTTGTTTCGAGTCAATTCAAACCCGCATCTCGCCAAAGAAGATGCCCTGCACAATCTGCTTGGCATCTGCTCTTGCTAGCACCAAGTTTGCCAACGGCTCTCCGATTCTGTCCATGAGTTTTTCTTTAGACGCTTCCAGAAGTGTATCGGAATCAACATCCATCTCGTCAGATGCATTTGGTTGGGTAACAATGAGCTTTCGAAGCGCATGGATGATCTCATCAGTGAGCAAAGTCCGCTCAGCTTCGGTCTTGTCGCCATTCACAATCACCAGTTTGTACCACGTCTTCAAGTTAGCAACCAACACGAGTTTGATCACCTCCGGCCCCAACATCTCCAAGCCCAAGAGCGCTCCATAATGCGTTCCGGTCGGCTTGCTCGAGTCCAAGAACGCTCGAAGCAATGTCCGCGTGACACGAGGTTTGAGTGTCGAGTAAGAAGTGCCGTACGAGTTGATTACGTGCTCGAGAAGCAAAGAGGCAAACTCCCGAACGGCAAACTGACCGCGTAACAACTCAGCTGCCGCATTTGAGTCGTGAAGTTCCTGGGACGGCATGCCGATCCGCTTGGCCAAAAGTAAGGTCAAGATACACGGCATCAACGAGTGCACATAGGGCGCCAAGAAGATGGTCTTGTTGTCGTAAAGCGCCGAAATCACGTCAAGCATGCTGATCAATATGTCGAGGTTGCGGAGGTGGTTGGTGATCTGCTCCGCCACAAACTGAATGAAGTAGGGCACGAGTTGGTGCAAGCCCGGATCCGTCCGCAACGAACTCAATGCCGCCTCGCGTAAATTCTCTTTTTCGGGGTCGGTTGAAATAAGCACCTCCACCACCTTGTCAAAGTAGAGCTTAAGCTCCTTGGAGAGCACGTGCTTCACCAAGGGCTTGATCTCCGTGTCCTTGTCGTGTTTCTTTTTCAGACGGCCGTCCTTGGCGTCATCGCTCAGACTTGCACCACTCGACCCAGTACCATTCACTTCACCTCCACTTGATAGGTGGAGCAAGTCGTTGCTAAGCATCAGGGAAATGGCGCCACGTGAAATGGGTGGCAAACTCTTGATTTCCAGCGCAAGCGGGTTCTGTGGAATCGTCGGTTGCACGCCTTCAATCGCTAACCAGTGGGCTGTAAAAGTCGACTGACGAGGCACTTTCGGGAGCTCCTGGTTGATCAATTTCTCGAGCTCAAGCTCGTTTTCGTCGAGGTAGTAGAGCGTCTGGCCGCTCGCGCCGAAAAGCGCCTCCTTAAACACCGGCGGCTGTGACGTGTCGTAGCCCAAGAGCGGCTCAATATTAAGCACCTTAAGTGCATGGTTAATGTCGCCTGTAGTCAACAATTTGCGCTTGGAGTGCCGCATAAACTTGTTTGCGCACTCGAGAATCTCGTGGATGCGGTATTCCACGTCCATGGCTAAGTTTTTGGCCGCATCCTCGGGAAGACTCACCCCTAGAAACTCCGCTGAGTCCTTCACTGTATCGTGGGGCGACCATAACGTGTGAGAAAGCGGAATTTTGCCAGGATCCATTTTAAAAAGAATGTGGATATCAATACGGCTGTGTTTTTGTGTTTGTGAAGGGGGCACCTGGTGGTGTGTAGTGTACGAAGTGTGCAAAGGAATGGGCGGTTAGAAAGATATGGATTGTGATGGTTGTAATCACGAAAGGGTTGGAGAAAGATTTGGCGCGGGTCCGGGTTGATTTGGAGTGTGGTCACGTGACTGACAAGACAAGAGGAACCTTTCTGGTGGTGTGCTTCAAGGTTGGGATTTGAGAGAGGAAATAGTTGTTGATGACAAAACTGAGAATAAATAATTATGGGAATAATTTGGTCTATAGGTAAATCTTGGATGTTTTTGTGGCTTTGTTTGAATTATTTTGGGTCTATTGATGAAAATGAATTTGAGGGCTGTCGCGAAATTATTAAAAATTTGAGAGAGACAACTCAATTGAGAAGTCCTTTGCAACCTGCAGATTTTCAACTTCATATGTGAGAACAGTGAACTAGAAAACGAATAAAGACTTTCGCTCAAGAGATAGAGTTCTTTTTCAGAAAAGAGAAGGAGGATGGAAATAATGATGGCACCAATTGTATTATCTCCCCACACGAGGCCACCATACAGTGTAACACTAAAAAGTTACCGTAGTCACATACATATTTTCTCAATCAAAAACTCATTAATTATTGCTTGTGCGAAAACGTGAACCTTCACTTATGTTGCAAATAAAGGAAGCACCAAACCGACTGAGAATGCCATTGTTTTTTGCAGGTGCAACTTCCATCAGAAAAGTCAACAGAAAATATTGCCCAAAATCAGCATGTTCCTGGAGTGAATGATAACCTATCTTGACTGAGATCTTGTCCCTCACCCTATCAGAAGAACGCGAAAAGAGAAAATGCGACTCCGACTCGATTCATGCTTTCTTAATAATAAGCCCACAGCGAGTACAGTAGCTGTAGAATCTTAATCGCCAACTTTTAAAGTCTCAAGATTATATAGCTAACCAATTCTTTTTTTGAGGAATCTTGATGGAAGGTTCCAGACTTTTTTCAAAGAATGACCTGTTCGAAAGTTATAGAGAGCAAAATTAAGTGCTTCTTTTGCGTCCGGCGTTCTCAGCAGTTTGGGATCTAGATTTTCACCACCATAATCGGTAGGGGCATGGCTAGAGTCGTCAATCAGATACTTCCTCTTGTATACGGCGGGCAACTTGAAAAGCTCTTTCGAGAGCTGAAGTATCTTATTTTTTTTTTTTTTTTTTTCTTTTTCTGCGGAGAACCCATACTCTTCAACGAAACGGAAACCCTCAGATTTAGCGGCTTTCAAAAACTCTCACGCTGTAACATAACGAGAATGCCAAAGGAAACATTTTCCAAAAGACTCAATTATAACTAGTTGCCAAATTAAGCACACGTTCGCCATTCCATGAGGCAAGTTCCTAGCACAGCCCGATACCACACATCTTACCTGATCCATGAGAATCTTACTCATACTCTCCTATCCTGGACAAGCTATTTTCTCTAATCTACGCCAATCCCTTTTCCAGCCTCGACATTTTCTTCATTGCTTCGAGTTTTTGCTTGCTTTTAGCAGCCTGATCTTGTTGGGCCTTGAACCGGAGCTCAGCGGCACTGGCAGCGGCCTTTTTGGAGCTTTGTGTGTTGTTCTGGCCCTCACCTAGTTTCTGACCGTTTTGAGCCAGTTTTGTATTGGGATTTTGTTGAACCATCGTCTTTTTCTCCAGAGGCGCATGCACCTTTTTCGACTTGGAAAAACAGCTACCCATAGTATTGAAGTAGCAAGCTAAATAGCCAATCAAAATGCAAATCCGTGGATTGAAAGTTATCTCTTGATTCTGTGGAAATTGAATGTGATGAGAAACGTCTGTTTGGAGAGCCAGTGCCGGCGCTTGTCTGCAGGCACACTATAGATTTCAGAATCATGGGTCCATGAGTGAACATAAACTAATATTCAGGGAAATTTAGCTATAAGGGGGAAGGGATTAAGGAAAAGAAGAGAAGAAGAGAAGAAGAGAAGAAGAGAAGAAGAGAAGAAGAGAAGAAGAGAAGAAGAGAAGAAGAGAAGAAGAGAAGAAGAGAAGAAGAAGAAGAAGAAGAAGATAAATTTATTTGAAGCGTAGAGGTACACCCAAAGAATGCTTGTTTTCTTGTATTTCATGATTATTATCCTTCTTTTTCCTTAGTACATCGACAGATGCACCTCCGTATGTACACGATCAGCACGATACTCAAGTGTCTTTTCCGTGCCATTCCCGGGCTCTATATACACGATTATTCCCCGGGCGATCTAACACAACGTGTCATCGTTTCGTGAACGGGTAACCTACTCGGTAGCCTTCTCAGCATAACTCCTGCTGAGAGAATCATTGTCTTCTCTAGAAAAAGCAACAAGGTTCTCCGCCACAGAGTTGTAATCAACGTTTTCCTTCAAGTTGGAGAACTCCGGAACCACAATCTCCACATCGGTATCAAATTCAGGGGCTTCTTCTGCATTGATACGCAAGATTTGCTTGGCTTGTGGCTTGGTCATCCAATACTTAAAAAACCGGTGTACGGCCTTTTCGTCCTGATGATAATTCTTGTAGGTGTTCAATAAGGCCAAGTACAACTCCGTCCTCTCCTCACTGAATGGAGACAAAATGGTTGCCTCACGCAAACTAGCCCAGTCAGCAATTGGGATATACGTGAACCCAGCGCCATCCAAAAACCTGAGAGTGGTGTTCCACTGATGCAAAATATCTTCGTTGGAGAAGCCATTGATTTCGCCCATTTTCTTCAAGATCACTCTAAACGAAACCGCAGTTTGGTTCACCCCATACGCGTCATAGTTTTCTAAGAGCTGTTGAAATACAACCTTGTCGTTCCAGGTATAGTTCGTAATGATGTTATTGAGAAAATAGTCGTCAACGTGTTTGATTTTCGCATAGGTAGCAATCACCTCCTTCAATTTCATGTAACCTTCCTCGGTCAAAGTCGGGTGCATCTGGAAGAAGATGGAAAAGAAGGTTTTGTTCAAGATGGAGTAGCGGGCGTTGATGACATTTTTTGACTCTTTGGAATACACAATCAACGTCTGTTTCCAAAGCTCAAAGATGGTCTCAAAAGGCTCGCTGGCTTCCATGGAGTGAATCATGAGCTTCTGAACATGAGGCGCCTTGAGCACCACCTTGTACGGTAATTGATTCTCCACGCTCTTGTTAAAAAAATGACGGGCAATCTTGATATCCTTGCACTCTCCAATAAAGGCACCGTGCAACTCAGCAACGTTTCTGTGGGCACTAATATCGGAGTTTTTCGTCTCTAAATATGCCAACACCATTTCCAAGCAGTCAAGTGCCCTCAGGTAATCGCCTTCTTTGATGGCAACTTTACCTATGGCCACGGAAAGGTTATGCGCAATGAATTTTGCGCCTCTGGTGTTGGTCTCGTATAACTTGATGATTTCGTCGTACAGAAACCGTTTTTCCGTGTAAGTCAACGGCAACACCACTGACAACACAGAATGCTTCAAATACTTCAGACTCTGCTGCGGGTCGTTGACTCCGTTCTCCCAGAAGCTGATCAATTCACTGTTTACCTGCAACTGCATCATGGCATAGAAGAGCTTGCGGAGAATATCGGGCGTCACAATCAGGTGCAAAGACCCATGGGAAATGTTCTCGGCAAGGTCCAAAATGGCGTTTTTAAGCCAGATATCGTTCAGGAGCGACATGTTCTGATACAGATCGCTGTCACGATTCCTGGTGTCGTTTAACCGCCCAAGACGATTGATGTACACCGCCTCGTTCAACACACTGACGTATATGAACACGTCTTCCGACGTCAAGCCATCCTTGACTGAATCGTCTCGGAATAAATCCGCAAGCGTGCGCACCGACTCAAACCGCTGAGCATTCTGTGGCTTTCTACGGTAGCTGATGGTATTGCTCATGGCCGACGAGAGCACCTCCTCGAAACGGCTGAGCTTATTCCGACCGAGTCCCGAATCTTGCTTGTCCACGTGAAATCCCGGGTACACCGAGTCGGCTTTATTCGGATGGCCTTGGGTCACCACTGCCCCGGAGGCTAGCGTCGCATTAGTGCGGAACTGGAAGTTTTTCTCCAAATCCATCGACGCATTTGTTGCACCAGAAAGTTTTAATGGAGAAGTGTTGGAGCGGACATTTCGGAGAAGCACGGGTCTTAACGATTGCCCGGTATTGGAGGCAAGTAATCTGAACATTTAGCCGAAAAAAAAAAGTTGGAAAAGTTGGAAAAGTTGGACAAGTTGGAAAAGTTGGAAAAGTTGGAAAAGTTGGAAAAGTTGGAAAAGTTGGAAAAGTTGGAAAAAGTTGGGATACAAACTTCAAGCGGCACGAACGCGGTTCCACTTCTTTTTGTCTTTTTCTGGGTTTCAAAATAATTTGAAAAAAAAGAAAAGATAAAGATAGAGATATGAAAAGCTCGTGCTAAGGAATGTGGTGCGTGGCGTTTGTTAATGTCCAAGTCGGTGGTGATGTCTGGTTGTAAGTCCTGTTTAATGGCTGGTGTATTTGAGGGTGCGCTTTATTCTTTTTTTTTTTTTTTTTTTTTTTTTTTTTTTTATGATTTTATTCTCAACGCCTTCCAAAGGTAAGGAGTCAGGAAATGGTTACACGTTTGATGCGACTGGCGGGAACGGCAAAGGCAAGGTTGACTAAAATTGGTCAGTCGCGATTTTTAGTTCGTGTGAGCTAATTCTGATATCTTCACGGTTTACTCGATATCGATTCTGGCTCAAAAAGTATCTCTTTGAAAACCTTTCTTCTGATAATCGAAAGATTTCGTAAAAAACTGCTTCAAGGCTGATGACTTCAGTTCTTGCTTCAGGGCGTGCTCAATTGGATCATTCGGAGCCTACTACGATCAGAATTTGGGCTTTTTTCAAGGCTACAAGCTTACCCAGAGATGGAATGAGCAACATAGCTGATTCTTTTTAGGACTTGCATGTAGACATAGATACCGATCAAGATGTCTCAGTGGCCGATGATGTTTTCTGGTGCAAGACTTTGTACAATCCAGCGACTCTTGGTGTGTCTTTGGCTCAAGCGATGATGAGGCGTAGGCTTGATGTTGTGTGACCGTGGGCTTGCTAGAACGACTTTTTTCAAAAGGCTGGCTGAATCAAAACTAAGTCATAGCCCACACGCATTAATTAAAGCCTCCAGGCGAGTCTGCAAAGCATAGTATGACCGAGGCTATTTGCAAGTCTTGGTGTAATGTTGCCCTCAATACATGTTGTTTCTTTAAAAAAAAAATGTATGATGTATTCATGAAGACGCCAGGAAGAAATACCGCATCGGTATACCATGCGAACTGATCTCGAACACACTATCGGATGATGAACATGATGCCAATCAAAAGAAAAAGAAAAAG
>JAJMHP010000126.1:0-23943 GCA_030583235.1 Metschnikowia lunata
TACGGAACTATCCACTAAAATACCAACTGAACCATCCTTGAGCCAGGCTAGGAAGCTGATAGGCCCCTAGTCGCACTAGTACCACAACCCCCCACGATGCCTGGGTTTTTGGGGGCAACGCCCTTCCCAGACACATATGTCTCGCGATTGTGTGCCTATATATAGTACCAATACATGACTAAAGAAAAAAAAAAAAAAAGATCAATACCGCGAGAGGTGGAGTGATTACTCACTTCAAATTTTCATTATCGGCCAAGGTGAGGTAACTCCGAAGTAATTAATCGATTATCCACACCTCCGATCCCTCACTGAAATCCTGAAAGTCCAATGCTGAGATCGATCCGAAATATCGAAGGTTGACTGTATTTGAAATAATTTTTTTATATTTGAAATATTACAAATGGTTACAAATACAAAAAAAAGTGTAGTAATTTGTAATAGACCAAATTTAACAACACTGCCTCACACCGAGAATAGACTGTAGCAACTTTTTTTTTTTTTTTTTAAAGAAACATCATATTGCAGAATGTCAAGCAACGCATTTTTTCACTGGAAAATCGCTAACATTGATATTAATAATACTTTTCTTGATGTTATTATTTTAGGCACAACTTAGCAATTAACACGCCTATGAATCTTAGCGTGCTATTAGCTCCAGAGGACACCTCATTTTTAAATTTACGCAAATTGAATTGTTTTGTCAAGATCATCAAGAAGAGTTTCTCTCTTCGGAGGCGGATGGCACAAGGGGGTGAGATTCTCGCGCCTCTTTTGAGTCGAGAGATGAAGAAAATGCTCGGGGAGATAAACCCGATGGGTCGATGACATGACAGTCACATTATAACCGAGTGCATGCAAGTTGGGTCATCCTTGCTGAAGTTCAGCGTGGGGTGAACCGCGGTTCGCCACAAGCCATGCACTCGGAAGCTGTTGGAGGAGTTTTTTCTATCGAATTTTATACTTTTTGGTGGAAGTAGACTGGGCAAGCTCAAACTACGAACGCTTCCTCTCTAATCAGATGTATCATTCGAAAAAATATATATATATATTATAGCGATAGTGAAATATCGAATCGCTAACGAAATAGTGAATTACTAACGCAAATAAGTCGAGGATGCTTTGCAGGAGTGTATATTGTACAAAATTTCACTCAACCACTACGGAGGAGAATGATGTGCGTATGATGATCTTCACCCGTTTCTTCCGTGCGCTTTGATTGGATTGAGAACCTGATATGTATTATCGAAAATCCGATATCGAAATTATGAAGGTTACCGGACTTTCTCAACTCAAAATTACAGCGGCAAATTACAATATCGTCGGTATGCCAAGGTGATGACAGTGCGCTTTGACAAAACAACATCAACAATTTGTATTCTCCTGTGAATGCCACCTCTAATAACAACTCCGGTAGCAGCCTTTATCAACTTTATTTGCGACGACATCCCTTTTCAGTATATAGCGTACTTAGGGTTACTGTTCTAAATGACAGATATGTCGTTCATTGCTTTCAACACCCCTGAATTGTTGCAAGATTTAGTAATTTTGCACTCCTTTTTCGCATGGATTTTGGTCAACGGGGTCAGTACACCAAGTCAAATTACCTTCGATAATATCGATTTATTCCCTAATATTATTATCGCTAATTGATTAGTGATTGAAATTGAATCCGTTATTCTTATTATTTTTTTAGCGATATTTTTAACATAATATAATAATATTATCGCTAATCCGCTAAATCGCTAACCACTGTCAAGCGCATCACACTAATGGATCGAGTCGCAGTCTGCAAAAAAAAAGTCACACAGAGCCATGCTATTCTCCATTAGGATCCTCTGTATTTCTATATTTGGCTGTGATTTGACTTTTCTCTCAGCCCGGGTGAAATTAAATCAATAGTTCCTGTCCGTTCACCAAAAAAGTGAAAGCCTCGTTAAGCAGGATTTTCCTGGAAAATCTCGAAGCTTAACGGCAAACGGGAGTCGCACTTAACGAGTCCTGCATACCATACTAAGTACAAGGTAGTATTTTTTTTTCGTGCGGCTCAAGCCCTGAACGGGAGTCCTGCTTAAGATGGGGACAGTTAAACGAGGCAACACTGCATCCAAACGTATGGTAAAAACAATTTTCAGAATATTGTAAAATTAACAAACCGAATATAGCAAGAAGAATTTGTGAGATGCATCTTTGTCACAAGGAAAACTTTGAGCTTCAAACTAGGACAATCAACTGGAAATGAAGTACTCGAGGCCCCAATGATTGTTGTTCCGCCTGTGCGTGTGCTCAAGTGACGAGGATTGTCAACCCAATTTCAGTTCAGCGGAGATGCAAGATGCGCTAGGCACATTTCGGATCTAAAAAACAAGAGAGCTTCTGTAACAAGAAGCACCTCTGGCTCTGAATTCTTAGAAATCTGCTAGTGAAATACAACTCATGGCGCAGAAACAGAGGTTGCCGTGCTTTTTCAGTACTCAGAATCAAGGAGTATGTGATTTGAGCGTGCTTTTAAAAGATCTGGAAATAATGATCAATGATGAATGGATGAAGAAGAGGCTGGCAAGTTAGCACTTCTGTAGTTATAAACTGATCTGATTAGCCTGGTGTTTTGGTTGAGTGACATTGCTTTATTACCTTCACGAAAGAAGTTTCTTGTGCATGTCAAACAACGAACTAGGTTACACTTTTGCACGTAAATATTATGCTAGTCGTCTCTATTAGAAGACAGGGTCGAGTCAGACTAAAATGGGGTTGAAGTGTTGGTCCAATGCCCACCCAAACTATCCAACTGGTCGAGATTTTAAAAGCTGCTAATTTTTGGAGGCATATTATGATATTATGCTATAATTTAGTGATATTAATTAATCATAATTCTGGCACGTATTCTAATAATATAGTACATAGTAAAAGAAGTAGCGATTTAAATCTAACTCGCAACACTGGTGCAGGTACACTCTCTTATCACAATTATTTTCATGCCATCTCGAGCAAATTTGATCCCTCTTAGAAGTACAATGTGACTAATTTTTATTTCCAAAACATTGACTGGTGGAATTGTTTAGAAGCCGGGCTCGTTGCAAGTCTTGAGGATCTGATTTAATCTGCTTTGAACATAAACTGTGAGAAAAATATAGAAACGCGGATGCTCTTCTCTTCACAACAAACAAACAGTTTTGGAATGTCGAGCTATCATAAGACTTGTGAGTGAGTTTTCCGTAAATGAGAATTATATATTATTTTTGCTACCAAAGTCAACTTTAATCTGGTTTAGGTTTTTGGGGAAACAATCGACGCCGCAGATCTGCTTATCTTACTCTAATTTTTAACTAAATCAATGCTCTCCTGCAACGCTCATCAAGCTTCCTAGGAAAGATAAAATTAATCTTCCCCGCACCTCGTTGATGTCCTCAGGTACCAACCAAATGAGTGCACCTATTTTTCTCGCGATAGAGATTGCCAATCGGGCATTGGCGTACTTTTCCTGATCCGTCATTTGGTCACCCTGGTTCACTAAATCATAGTCAACATAGCCAGGTTTCATGCCGTTTAACACGTCAAGTAAGAAGACAGCATTGGCTAATGAAGGTTCCCCGAATGACCTGATGCTCTTGGACTTCCCACCTTTAGCAACCTGGCTGTTGGCCCATTTTAAAATGTCCGTGTCGGAGACATGTCCACCACTACCTAGTCTCGACAAGGTATTTATTATATTACGCCTCATTAGTTGCCACACGAGACCCAATGTTAGTAACTTGTTGCCATCAACTATGTCGGAGCCATCGATGCCAACCAATGAGAAGTGATTAGCTTTCCCAATTTCAACTCCGTAATTTGTGTTCTCGAGTGCTTTGAAACGAGACATCTCACTTCCATTAGAAGGCCTTTTATTGACGTGTTTCATAGAAACACTGCCAGGTAAGACTTTTTCAAAAGCCTGCAAGAGTGCCAATCCATCCTTCAAGTCTTCGAAAAGAGAAACAATGGGTGGATCTACATCCAATGAGTTTAACCAAAGTGTGAAAACTCTGGCCTCTCGTTCCCCTTCTGCATCGAAGTCCTCAATCTCCGCAACTTCATGCTCCTCCACTGGCTCCAAACCGGGATAAGTGTTGAACATATGAGCAACGAAAGCAAGGTTCAATTTGGGGTTACCGGAAACTAAGGATTTCGGGGTCAAATACTTCCGCACACCTATCTTTTCTGCGTTGGTGAGAACCTGCTCGGCTCGCTGCAACAAATCCCGGGTTTGCAATGGCTCCATGTCGCATAAATCTGGCTTCAATTGATTCATCAAAACTGTGTAGTTCTCGCCGTCACTCACATCTCCGGAAAAGTTAGCGACTCGTCTTTGCGACCCGGCATTTTTCAAATGAAAATTAAACCAGCGCAACAAGATCTGCTCCGGTGGTAGTCTCAAAAACTGCTCTAACGTCTCATCTTCTTCCAAGAGGCGGTATAACTCCGGGTGATGCTTGATGTCAACTTTGGACAACAACCCACGTCGAATGATCTGCCAAATCAATCCCAAAATTAAGTGCTCTTTTCCATCAATAATGTCCTCTGAATGCACATTAACGACCACGCAACCGATGGCTTTTGCCGAATTGATGACAATATTTGCATTCTCTGACATTTGAAAATTGTTGAGTGCTCTCTTCTTAAGATTAGGGATATTTAACACACGTGTATCAATCGTGTCTGGCACTGACTCGTTTATCAACATTGACAAGACTAAACCATCTCTGCACTCATCAAAAATCTGAAAGGACTCAGTATTGAAGGGTAATCGTTCGCCAATAACCGCATCTCCCGCAAGAACTGAATTGATATGGCGAGTGAACTCGGTTCTTTCTTCGTCATTGATTGTGTGCGTGGTCCCAGAAGTTTTCCCACTTAAATAAGTTCTGTTGCTTGTGATAGCTTTGGAAGCGGGGGCAGCACCTGTGAAAGGTTTAGCTGGGCTAGCTGGTGAAGGAGCACTAACATCAGCGCCATCAGGGCGAGAAGATGCCGAGTGAGCCAAATCCTTCCCATTTATATCTAATTTTGCCATCAATGCAACATAGTCTTCCAATTCAACATGCCCCGAAGCATCAACATCCACGGTTTTCAAAGTCTCTCTGGTTTCATCATACGAGTGTCTACCAACTTGGGCAACAAAGTTGATAACATCTTTCTTTTCGACCCAGCCTTTTTCTTCCACATCTATATTTCTAAAGTCATCAATCAATCCGAACAACTTTTCCTGACTGAAATCCGGATACTTTTTTTGTAACTTTAAGACATTCATTATAACGTCAATTGATGAATATCAAATCAGAAAGAAAGGTTCTACTAATCACTTGAGATTCAGGCACGATTGCCAGGGGCGGAGCACAGTTTTCGCCCCGCACGACCAGCCGACTCCACTTGATTCAGTTCTCGCGCCACACAGAGGATCACTGCTGGCCCTTATCTCACACCACTTGCAGCGACCCGACTTGCCGAACATTTCAATCGACTTTAAAGATTTAACGAGGTTGCAATGATTTCCCCTCATAATAAAGGAAATTGCTTCGGAAATGCTTCGGAAATATCTGCAAACACGGCAACCAAAGCTATTCATTATCGCAGGAGGAATTTTAAAGAGCGATCCTTGAAAGTAAAATTAGAGCAAGTTCAGTTACATTTTGACCTAAAATCTGATTTGCATGATTTGCTTGTTGAAAACAACAAAATGTTTCTTATAACTGGTGGCTACGTGTATAGAATTGATCTCGGCGATCCCTTGAGTGTCTCACAAATACCAATACCTCGAGACTTCACAGACACACAGGCAGTTACAAAAGCTTGGCTCCATCCCAATGGTGATTATCTCCTCATTCAAATTAACTCAGAAAGTCATTACGCATTGCACTCGTCATATGATCGCTTCAAGCCACTTTCGCGCTTCAAAGGCTTGAACATTACGCAGATAGTCTTTAGCCTGAAATGGGATGCTGATCACTCATCAACTATCATTGCTGCAACTGATAGACGGAAGCTTTATTTGGCATCCGTAAAATATCATGATCCGGTGACACAAAGAAATAAACGAGACGACAAACTCGTCGAATCCGTCTTCATAAGTCAAGAAGAAATTTGTGGCCTCGTTTACTCACACGACCATAAAGTCGTAAATCTTTTTGATGCTGCAGGATATAATTTATCGTGGAATTCACAACTGCTTTCATTTAAAGATCTCAGAAAAGCTTTTCAACATTCTCCTAGCGCGAAAAAACTATTTAAACTGGGCCTGTTGTACCGATTCTATACGTCGGGATCGTTCTATTACTGTATCTCACAGTCAGAAGGGCATATTTATTCAGATGACCCGCAAATGTCCCATTCAGCTCCAACGGTACCATCCTGGGAAAAGCTTAAGGCGGACGCGGGTGAAAAGTCACTTATCGCATCTGAGAATTATATTTTTTACCTTGAATCTGATCTCAAACAAATGGTAGTCATGAGCAAAATCATGCACACCCTTCCAATTGTTATACCCTTGAGCTCTACTATCAGACGTGAGCATGTTTTAGGGCTCGCGTGTGAGGCAACTGGTAAAACATTTTGGCTTTTCACTCAAAATAATGTTTATGAATTATCGATTTCTAACGAAAAATTATCCTTATGGCATTCACTATACAAATCGGGTAAGTATGATCTAGCTTTGAAAATGGTTGAATCGAGTTCTGAGCTTGAAGACTCCCCGCTAATCAAAAATGTCATCAATGTTCAAAAAGCGTACACGTATCTCCGTGAAGGGAGCTCCAGCTCTAAAGAAACAACGTCCCTCAAAAGTCGAGAGGGCAAATTTGAAACTTTGAAAAAGGGCATCGAACTTCTTGCAGATCTGCAGGAACCCTTTGAAAAAGTTGCCTTGATGCTTTTAGGCAGACAGGGGAGATTTTCTACTTCTCCCCCCGATCAGTTACTAGAATTTTTTCTACAGCAAAGGCTCAAAAATACACGTCGGCTGGAGAATAAGGTGGCTTGTACAATACTTTTGAGCTGGATGGTTAGAATAGTGCTAGAGACCATACAAAAACTTGAGAATCTTGCACAGCGAGGTGAACTTCGATCTTCAGTGTCTCATGCGGAAGAAAATGAAGTGTCTGAACAAATAGACCAGCTAGATGCTTATTTATTCTCCCTTTTAGAGGAGAACATCTCACATGTTGACAACAAATCTATACGAGAATTAATGATACAAATGGGGTTCCATGAAAGGCTTATTAAGTTCATGGAGCAAACCGAGGATTACGAGCTTCTTTTCCACTATCACATCGAGAATGAATCTTGGAACCAAGCAATACAAGCAATAGAACAGTTGCGTACTCGAGCTCGAAAATACTCCGATTCGATTTTGATTGACAGTTCAAGCTACATGATATCTAAGATTCCGGAAAAAGCTACTGAGTTTTGGCTCACGCTCGATGATTTCGACTTTGAAAAATTGTTGCCTGCCCTTCTGCGATTCAACAAGCTGAATGCTTCCCTTCCCTACTGCCAAAATCCTACATTTGGTTTCTTTCTGAAGCTTATTCGGGAAAGAAATATCGACAATTCTTTAATCAATAATCATTACCTATCCTTGCTCATAGCTCATCCAGTCGCCACTGATGATACTGCTGTCTGTAAGGAGATTTCGGAAGTAATGAAGTATCTAAGGTGTGCAAGAGAAGGATCAAAGGACCATCCCTTCGATCCCAAGTTCTTATTACGTGCATGTTTAAATTTTCAGAGACTTCAACCCGCAGTGTCAATTCTCACGGTTGATATGAAGCAACACGAACGTGCATTGAAGCTTGCTCTCCGTGAAAGATCTCGTTCTATGTGCGAGTATGTTCTACGAAATTTTGACACTCAATGTGGTGAAAGCGTATTTTTCGACAGCAAGGCGCTGGTCTGTACCTCAAAAGCCGGATCTTCTCCCTCAAGTACAATCTATGCAAAATGCGATAGCAGTCGCTTGAAAGTCAGAAAGAGGATGTGGACTTTGTACGCCGAATATATTATATCCGACATTTCTGAAAATGTTCATGGGGTGCTGAATAACTTTCGTGACAACGACTTTAGCGATACGGCGCAAACTATACCGACGGACCCTGTGAGTCGAAAACTGCCACTTGATGCGCAAAGTGCTCAAATTAGTGAGGCTTTGGCTTATTTGTTCCGTTTGTCCAAAACATATAGTAGAGCTGGCGACCTTCTTGAGTTCAAAGACATATTACCGCTACTTCCTGAGTCTATTCTGATTAATATCTTTCGAGAGGATCTTGCGCTATCTTTGCGTGGATACAATGAAAGGATTAATCACTTAGCACACGAAATGCGGGAGTCCTCCCTCACTTCCTTGAGGCTTAAGGAGCTTATTAGCAATGAAGATCGAATGGAAAAGAGAGGAAAGATATATACGATTATTGAGCCTGGTGAGTCATGTTGCTTGTGCAAAAGGCTTCTCTTGCAGAAAAATGTGCTACTTTTTCAAAATTGTCATCATGGTTGCCATGAAGAGTGCGCGGCAAGATTTTATTTGCAATTAAAAGGTGAGTACCGTTTTAAAAAGCTATACCAACCAGGGAAAGGGTTTTCCGGGGTCGAATCTAAGGAATTGTTGCGAGCTCTCTTGGTCGAAGCCTGTCCACTTTGTAATGAAAGTAATCTCAAAGCATTGGATGACGAGCTCACCGCGACTGAGAGGGCCGCGGACGTCGTGGACTGGTCAATAAAATTCCAACACGTGACCCCGCGCGATGCTACTTAAATTTTTGATCAAACTCCCTGCTCCTCTGCTCTCAATCAGAACTAACGATGGGGAAGACACAAAAGAAGAACAGTAAAGGTCGCTTGGACCGTTACTACTATCTAGCAAAGGAAAAGGGCTATAGGGCCCGCTCTTCTTTCAAAATAATACAGATAAATGAAAAATATGGTCACTTCTTGGAGAAATCGAAGGTGGTGGTTGACCTCTGTGCCGCACCAGGCTCATGGTGCCAGGTTGCGTCAAATTTGTGTCCTATAAACTCTTTAATCATTGGAGTTGATATAGTTCCAATCAAGCCACTACCAAATTGCATAACATTTCAGTCTGACATAACCACAGAAGACTGTAGGTCCAAGCTTAGAGGTCATCTTAAAACATGGAAAGCAGATACTGTACTTCATGACGGAGCACCCAATGTGGGTCTTGGGTGGGTCCAAGACGCATTTACTCAATCTCAATTGGTTTTGAAAGCCTTGAGGCTTGCGACAGAGCATTTGATCCAGGGAGGAACTTTCGTGACGAAAGTATTCAGATCTAAAGATTATAATAACCTAATGTGGGTGTTTCAGCAATTGTTCGACAAAGTTGAAGCAACAAAGCCGCCATCATCTCGTAACGTGTCCGCGGAAATATTTGTTGTTTGCCAGTGCTACAAAGCGCCTAAAAAATTGGACCCGCGTTTGTTGGAATTAAAAGAGGTGTTTGAGGAAGTTGTTCTGTCAAAATCTAATAATGAAGCCAAGGTTTTTAACCCGGAAAAGCATACAAGAAAAAGACAGGGTTACGAGGAAGGTGACAACTTGCTTTATAAAGAAATGGGTCTCTTGGAGTTTGTTAAAAGTGAGGAGCCAATAAATGTATTAGGTGCCTTGAACAAATTAGTTGAGCCCCCAAAAGAACACCAAGAATGGAAAATTTTGAGGAAGTTAAGACATTGTACCGCCGAGTTTCTTGAATGTATAAAAGACTTGAAGGTATTGGGCAAAAAGGACTTTAAACTCATTCTTAAATTTAGAAAGGAAGCAAGGGATATTTTGGGGCTTGATGATCGAGATGATACTGCTGAATCTGGAGCTGCGGAAACTTTTGCAACAGAGGACGACAGAATCAATGCAGAACTCGACAAGATGGCAGAAAAACTCAAGCAAAAGAAGAGAAGAGAGAAGAAGCGTGCAAATGAGTTGAAGCAGAAAGAAATCAAACGTGCACAAATGAATATGATGACAGATATGACTATCGGCATCGAAGCGGGGCAAGGTAGTAAGGATAGCACGTTCAGCTTGGTCTCAGCTAGAAGGAGCGAGCTGCTCCGTGACCTACTTCAAGGAAGAAAGAGTTTCGCTCACACTGAACAGAATGCCATAGATTCTTCAGAAGACACTTCAGCTGATGGGGAAGTCGATTCAGAAACAGAAATTGACAATTTGGAGGCGCTGCTCGATTTCATGTATGAGCAATATAAGCAAAAGCGTGCTGAAAAAAGCTCTCACTTCAAAGCAAAGATGATGAGAGGCGACGCGCAAGATGAACCATGGGATGGTATTGAGTCGAACAACGAGGACAGTCATGATGACGTGAAGCTGATTGACTCAGAATCTGAATCAGAGAGGGAAGACTCAGATGAACAAATCCGGGAGATCGTTCAAAAAAAGACTCAGAAAGATACGATGAAAGATACTGCTCTTTTCTTTGCTTCGAACCCGGTCTTCGATGAAGTTCTTGAGGACGAACTACTTGATGAGTTCCGAAACGCGAGCAAGGATAATGCAAAATGCGCTGAGGCAACAAACAATGATATTATTCTGACCCCTAATATCGCAGAGCTTACTAACCGCGAGGAGGAAGACGGTGGCTACGAATCGGATGAGAGGAGTATCATGCGCGAGTTGAGAGCTTCCCAAGCTCAAAGACAACGAGTGGATATTGACACAGTGGAGGCCATGACGCTTGCCCATCAGGTTGCTTTGGGAAGAATGAACGCCCATGACTTGGTTGACGAGGGTATCACAAGGTATTCTTTTCGCGATACAGAGAACCTTCCAGAATGGTTCATTGAAGATGAAAAGATGCATTCAAAGGTCGTGAAGCCAATCACTAAAGAGGCAGCTGCAGCTATCAAAGAAAAAATGAAAGAGATGAATGCCAGACCAATAAAGAAAGTCTTGGAGGCTCAAGGGAGAAAAAAGATGCGCGCATTGCGGAGACTTGAAAAGCTCAAGAAGAAGAGTGACTTGATCAATGAGGACAGCGCCAAAAGTGAGAAGGACAAGGCAGAAGAAATTCTGCGCATGATGAGGAAACTCACGAAAAAACAAAGGGCCAAACCAAAGACAACTCTTGTAGTGGCCAAGGGAACAAACAGAGGTTTGAGTGGAAGGCCTAAAGGAGTGAAAGGAAAATACAAGATGGTCGACGGTGTGATGAAGAATGAACAAAGAGCCTTGAGGCGAATCGCTAAGAAGCATAAAAAATAATCAAGACGGGAATCTAAAACCATGAAAGCCGACATAAAAGCATTTTTTCTTTTTTTTTCTCTTTTTCTTTTTCTTTTTCTTCATTCAATTTGATCCCGAGGCGAGAAAGTTTACTTAAATTTGTCTAAAGATATGAGTTTCGCCAACAACCAAGCAAGTCACTCAGTATCTGTTTCAAATAGTACTATTTCTGTCAGGAACCTGGTAGCGAACTAGACTCGATATCCATGCCTTCTTTGCCTCACCTAGCCTGACGCCACGCTGACGTGTCAGAATCGTAAAATCTCGTCCACCCATCCTTGACAATCTCTAGAAATAATGTATAATTTCCAATATTGGAAAAGGCAAGTTTTGTTTCATTACTGTACATCACCACCTCTCCGCGCACCCTCCACGGTGACGCGTCTTCATTTCAAACAAAGTGATAGATATTTACATACTTATGGTATTCTCGGGAATGTAGACTAGTTCTTTTTTTCTTACATGTCTCAACTCTATGGCCCGGACGTCTGCAAATTTCGCACAAGAGTGGTCGGCGTTTACGTTTGGGTGAACTCTCACTGCTTTTTAGACCGTTATTTCCTTCAAGAATGTTCGAAGTTTGTGTACTCAGCGGGAAGCGCCCCTCGAGCTCCTCAAATGATCTGTCGGATTCTTTAAGGTATTCTCTTTTATTACTTGACCTTACTCTCTTTGATACTCCAATGCGGCACGCTGTTGTTTCAGATCAGAGAGAACCGCCACAATCGCGATATTCGCAAGTTAATTCATTCCCGTCTTTATAAGACTTACCAGGTTGTGTGATTGCCGTCTCCTTTTGATTTTCAGATCCAGTAATGATTCTTGGACTTGCAAAAAGCCCCATTGCAAATCCGGTTCCGTCAACATTATCAATATCGTGCTCGTTAATGCCGTATTCCAATTTGGCATTGTAGTAGCGTTCAAACCACCCGCTGAATACTTCCCGGGTCTCGCATTTAGAACGAACATAATCTTTGGGCTCAGAAACTCTACTAGTAAGATTTGGGTGTCTCTTCAAGAACCTTGTGAGCCAAATTTTGCCAAGTGTAATTACACGATTCGCGAGTAGATGATTTGTCTTAGCACGCACCTCTCAATGTTGTGGTGGCAAATAAGCTGAATTAAGGTTGATGATACATTCCTCTAGTAATTATATATGTCCTCAATTGGAGTAAGTTTGACCTTTTTTTTGGTGTATTCTAGCATGTTTTCTATTCCGTTTAGTCGACCGAGCAACGTTGAGTCAGGGTGTTGAAAAAAGGCTAGATATCCGGCGCACTCACCTATTTTGGCACTTTTTGACAGCATTGATAGCAATAGAAACTCTTCCTTCTTGATTTAACAAGTCTTTCTTCGACATTGTTTTGTTTTGTGGAGTGAAATTTTGGTACTTGAAGTTTGTCGAAAAGAAATAAAGACGCGTCACCGCGGAGGGTGCGCGGAGTTGGGGTACAGTAACTAACACCACTCATACATTTAACGACTATGAATATCTGGTATCCTCAAAATGGCAAAATCAACTGATTAGAATGCAGTGTTTGCTGTTCTTGACCTCACCTGCATCATAAAATCAACTTCTTAGTACATTTGTTCTAGTTAACGATGAGGAAAGAGGAGAGACTTTTAGCGTATCCAATAGGCTCGCCGCGATAGACGCGTTTCGCGTCTCGAGCCTGAATTGGCTTGAACATCAAAACGAAACAACTATTCACGACACCAAAAATGAATTTATATCACTCAAGTATGACTATGTCGGGAATTAAGGGTGTAATTGGCAGTAAAAGGATATAAAAAGGCTGCTATGTCGTCAATATCGAAGCGGCGAGGGTTTGCAAAAAATCACCCCTAATCTTCATAAACTGGGTGAAAGACCTTCAATTTTGGCTCAGCAGGTATGGCCAGTGCCATTAATTGGCAATCACTGAAAAGATTTAGCTTTGTGATAAGGATGTTAAAACGTTGATATGTAGACTTTCGTCTTGCCACTTTGCGTTTGGAGAAATGACTGATTTCCTTCTCGCGTTACGTGGAGAAACCCCCGTCTAATATATTGAAAATAATTGCGCATTCAACGCTTTGCATTGGTATAAAATACTGTCCGGAGACATTACTGAATGTTACCACTACGCATAGGCGAAGCACCAGCCATGGGGGATATTCGAAAAGGGTCTGAAATACGTCGCACTAAACAGTCATGGACCGAAATATTTATGAAGGGACCGAATATCTAAATGCAAGCAATTCAAAAGGTATAACAAGCCAAAATTTTGGCCGACATCGAAGAGTACTAATTCAATCTGGAATCGGGTGTGGGTGACCCCAAATGAGTGGTGTAATGCAGTTCACCACGAAATGTATGTCAGAGAGAATAAAAAATATCTGCGAGGAACTATAAAAATTTGGAATTGAAAAATTCACTTCGGGGAGCTAAAATTGAATCAAATAAACTTAAGGCAATCAAGGACAGCCTTGTCGCTGATGGAATATGCTTTTTAATCATAGCCGACTTCATAGAACGCTTGCACTTCAGGTTTAGGAGCTGGCTTCCCCCGAAAGTCAAGAAGTTTCGGAACTCTCATTAATACCCACAAATGAGGTGTAATTCGAAACGAGTTGCAGAAGGTTTAACTTCATGTTGAGCCTAAATCAGACACTCCTGCGAATTCGGTCAGAATGATATTGAAAAGGATCTACACGGCGCATGAAAAAACCTGTCAATCGCCCTTTTTTTTTACAAAAGAATATGGCTACTTTCGAGCGGAGCATGAGAAGGAGAAAAACAAATGAAGCAATGCATAAGAAGTAATTGAGTCGCCCAGCAAATTTCCTAGTGGAGGAAATCATACGGGAAAAGGCGGAAGCATAGAAGCGAAAATGATCGATCAGAAGAGTCAAACTGGTCGCGGGAGATCTAGGGGGACATGCCTAGACAAAACAGATTAATTTTGTCCAAATTTACATTTTTATACTATGAACAATTTCATTTTTTGTATCAGGGGTAAGTTTTGATCGCCGACGAGTCTATAACGCCGGTGAGCCTATTGTTTACGTTGGTTGGTACTTTTAACTGAAGGAATTTTCATCAGAACGATACAAAGAATAACCCTTCAAACGTTAGTAGGCCAATGTCCTGCCCATACTTGAATCTTGTCTCGTGATTGGCTGTTGAGGGTATATTCTATATTTGAGGATTTTTATTTTAGTTTTTTTTTCTAGTGATCACAAAAGTAACGCTCCAAATTGTACTTTCGAGAAATTTGTGAAAACAATTGTTAAATTCGCGAAGACATAAGCAAAAAAGTTGAGATTTCTTTTAATCTCTGAAGC
This sequence comes from Metschnikowia lunata, assembly GCA_030583235.1. NCBI lineage: Eukaryota > Fungi > Ascomycota > Pichiomycetes > Serinales > Metschnikowiaceae > Metschnikowia > Metschnikowia lunata. The sequence goes on from JAJMHP010000126.1 coordinate 14,605, forward strand.
TTTTTAATCTCTACAGAAGCATTAACAGAAGAAAAAAATTCTGTGAAAGCTATAGCCTGTAATTAATTATGTGCCAGTTAAGAAGAGTTTTACTCTTCGGGAGAGGATGAAATATGAGGGTGAGACCCGAACCGAAGAAGATGCTTGGAGGGATCCACCCGATGGTTTGATGACATTATACTCACATAATTACCGATTGTATACGAGTTGGTTCATCTTTGCTTAATTTTCTTGTGAGATGAACCGCGGTTCGCCACAGGTCGTACAGGGAAGCTATTGGAGAGGCTTTTATAGGGTTTCATAGTTTTTGGTGGGGGTAGACTGGGCAAACTCAGAGTGCGAATACTTCTTGTTCAGTCAGATGTTCAATCAAAAAATAGTAAAGAAGAAGAAGAACCGATTACGGGGTCTGTCCCCACAGAATATGTACTCTCTGCTGTCGGTACTAAACATAGCCTTCTCACCAGACATGTCGCATAGAAGGAAAAAAAAAAGAAAAGTGAATGCCGCTTATTATGATGTACATGCTACCCTCAGATAGGATAGCTGGTAAATTCTCAGATGAAATTGCTTCATTAATCGATGTTATAAAAGTGGTCGTGCTCTGCACACTTGTTGTTCGGTCATAATCTTAAGTAATCATTACGCAAGTAGTTGCAGCAGTGCGCACAACTGGGGGCAACTTCTTGTGCTCATTGCGAAATACTGGAGGACTACTACAAGCGATAGTTGAAGATGCAGACAAAAGTCGCCAGTGGCCCAGCAGACGAACCATTCAGCGGTCCAAATCTAAATATCACTCTCACGTGCCCTGAATGTAAAATCTTTCCACCAGACCTAATAGAAAGATTTAGTGAAGGGGATATAGTTTGTGGTAGCTGTGGTTTGGTGTTGAGCGATCGTGTTGTTGATACTAGATCCGAATGGAGAACTTTTAGTAATGATGATCAAAATGGGGATGATCCTAGCCGTGTCGGCGATGCGGGGAATCCCCTACTCGAGAGCGAAGACCTCTCCACTATGATCTCTTACGTCCCAGAGAATGTCAAAGCAGGAAGGGAATTGAATAGAGCCCAATCGAAATCTTTGGTTGACAGAAAAGATAATGCTTTGGCTGCTGCATATGCGAAAATTTCACAAATGTGCGACGGTTACCAATTGCCCAAGATAGTTCAAGATGGTGCAAAGGAAGTATACAAACTAGTGTACGAAGAGAAGCCGTTAAGAGGAAAGTCACAGGAGTCAATAATGGCAGCTGCCATATTCATCGGCTGTCGCAAAGCTAAGGTTGCGAGGACTTTCAAGGAAATTTGGGCATTGACGAATGTACCAAAAAAAGAAATTGGTAAAGTTTTCAAAATCATGATCCTGGTAATACAGGAAAAAAATGAAACCAATCCAAATGCATATTCTTTGATAAAGGACAGTGAGCAAACAACTCAAACATCTGCTGAGGATTTGATCCGTCGCTTCTGCTCGCATTTAGGTCTTTCAAATGATGTGACCAATGCATCAGAGCATATCGCTAGAAATTGCAAGAGCTTTGGAATTCTAGCTGGCCGATCTCCAATTACTATTGCAGCGACTGTGATTTACATGGCATCTTTGATTTTCGAAACTGAGCTACCTCCCTCCAAAATTGCTAGCAAAACAGGAGTCAGTGATGGTACCATCAAAACGCTGTATAAGGTGTTATACGAGAATAGAGACAAACTAGTTGACCCAAGCTGGCTAGATAAAGAAAAATTCGATGGTTTATGGAAGACTTTGAAAGACTGATTACACTGGAATTATTGTGGGTTTTTATACAAAGAAACCAACAAGGAGTGGCCGGACTGACTATGAGCCAGAGGTATTGAGTGATATAATTTTGGAGTATATAACGTTTTTTTTAACGTCAACCATCACCTCACCGCCGTTACCCCTTCCCGCCCCGCTTCAATTTTTGAAGTATAAGTGCCACTTTCATATGCTGTGATCGCTTATTTTACACTTTCCCCCCGTTCTCTTAAGTATGAAGTCGGCCACTTGCAATTTGGTGTCGTGAAGGGTTGTTTACTTTTGAAAATTAGATGAGAACAAGTTTTGAGACAAGGTTTTGGTGCCGCGCGGCGTAGAGGTGAGGTGGTGGTTGACGTTAGGGATAACAGTGGTAACGAGCGGCTAACATGTTTCATTGTTGACGGACTGTGGGTGAGCATCTTCTTCGCAGTGATCATGTTGTTCGTGCGACCTTGTATGAGGCGTCTGGCGCGATTTATTTACTAAATTCTACATTTCTTTCTAAGAAAGCGGTGACACACCATCATGCAGAAATTGTCGAGAGAATTCAGTAACCTTTTGATGTCTAAGTTCAATCATGCCTTGAAGGAAGGTGATCTCATCTATACAGGGCAGTTCGCTGAGACGGAGATAGTGACTCGGATGTTGAACAATTCCGAGTACAACTTCCATTTGACAAAGCTTAGTAGTCTTGAGCATAGACCTAAGAAGGGAGACATAAACAAAAACCCGTTCGGGGAACCGGAGCCTGAACTCACAATTCAAGAAGATTTTGGCGAAAATAAAGAGTTTAGAATAGTTCTCAATAAGTATCCCGTGATCCCAGCCCACTTCATGCTCATTACTAAAGACTTTAAATCACAAGACACTCCATTGTCACCCAATGAAGTATTGGCAACTTACGCAATATTGCAAAGTCTTCAGTATGACGACGCCCAGAAAAGCTGGTTCGCTTTCTACAATTGCGGGCCGCAGAGTGGTGCATCACAACCCCATAAACATATTCAATTTATGTATACGCCCGACAATTTCGAGCCCCTCGCAAACCGTGTTGTGAAGAACTCCGAGCACTTCATCCCAAGTCAAACTCGTGTGCCACTTCAGGACCCGAATTTACCTTTCGCTCATTTCATTGCAAAGCTACCTGCTGAAGATGGGCTCGATTTTGAGGATGTGATTTTGATGACCTTCTATTCTTTGGTTCAGAGAGCGCTCAATGTTTTCAAGGACCACGATAGAAGCCAAATATCCTATAATTTTTGCGCGACAACTGAGTATATGATGCTAGTACCTCGAGTTGAGGCAAAATTTCAAGAGCTTGGGATCAACTCCTGTGCATTCGTGGGATTGATTTTGTGTAAAAACGAGCGAGAAGTGGAAACAATTAAGCGAGAGGGCTTTGAAAATATTTTAGGTGCAGTGGCTTTCCCGAATGCCTCGGGTATTCAGCTAGACGAGTATCACTACTGACATTCAGATTTATGTGCAGTACAACTAGTCGTGGACAGGACCAATCAGATTACAGGTTTCGCAAACTTCTCACTCGAAAAGAGTCAGTGAGATAGGTAAAATTCTTCCCCTCTTCATCAATAATGGCTTCCATCACATCGATTGTAAAGGCATCAGACTGGATTTTGTCCAGACCTACATTGTCTAAGGTGATAGTTCCAATCGCCAAAACTTTTTGTGCTTATGCTGGGTACAGGGAGATGGGCTTAAAGTACGTATAATTTAGTTACGTCTCTTACCTCCGGCATTAGGAGACGAGACCTTCGGCACCCTAGTCTGTATACTTACAATAAGATTCAATGATTTGATTGCAGAGGAGAACCCAATTGCGCAAAAGGCTATCTCAAGATTGCCCGAAGACCAGTTGTACGCCAGAAACTTCAGAACACTTACTGCCCATCAACTTGCCTTATCGCATCAAATTTTGCCGCCCAACAAGGCGGTACAACCTGAGGAAGATACTCATTATTTGATTCCTTATCTTTTGGAGGCAGAGAAGGAGGCATTTGAAAAGGCAGAATTAGACCAAATGAAGATATAGAATTCACAAATATTACAAAAAAAAGAAATAATAAAGTTTTTGTCCTCGAATATATTTTTTATCATCCTCGCACATAACTAAAACATCCCTACTTTAAACTTTCTTAATTGTTCCAATACCAAGAAAGTGACTATAGTGTGTGGGCCTAGTCTAATAAAGGATGGCAACCAACCACGGAACATGAAACCTACTCCTTCGGCTTTTACTGCCGATTTCAATATAGCGATAGCATCACCACTAGCCCCCTTGGCATTCATAATTCTCGTCTTGACCACATCTGCTGGGGAACAGACTGTAGTCGCGACAAGCCCAGCAAGTAAACTTGCACTGAAATGTGTTGACTTTTTGGCAGGATTCATGTCCAAACTCCCAACTAGCATGTTCTTGGCAATGTCGTAGGTGACTACTTGAGATGCTGTCATGAGAACTCCCCTTACCAAATTAGGCATGAGCCCTCTGAATAGAGATGAAATGCCCTCATACTGTACGATCTTGACAATGCCCCCCAAAGCATTTCGGTAGTTTCTCCGGTCCTTGAGTGGTAGAGTTGAATCGTTTTGCATCCTTATGTTTACAACATCCGAGGGATTTCCCACCAATCCACCCAAAGCGCCTGAGAGCATTGACATTGGCAACAATACAGCAGTCGAAGGCATTTGCTGATATTCTTCTTGGTACATTTCTTTCATGTACTCGTATGCCCCAAATCGGACAGTCGAGTACGTGGCTTGCCTGAGCAACGAGGCACTCAAACCCGAGTAGATTTTAAAAAAACCCTCATTTGAGACTATTTGATAGATCATCGAAAAAAGGGATTGTCCAGGTTTTTTTGCAGTTTGCAAGCGAACCTTGGCTAAATCCAATGGATGGGTCACTAAGCATGCCGCCATGCTTGAAGCACCACCATACCAAAAGCTGATGGTCAGTATTAATTATTATCCATTGGTATAATATGACTGATAAAGTACATACGGAAAGTTCACTTTTTGATTGTTGGATGACATGTCCTCGTCGTCACTATTCTTACAACATCTCTTCGAAGGGCGACTTTTTTCCGAAGATCTTCTCGGAACGCGAACGCGAGTCCCCAACCTGTGAACGACATGTTTCAAAACTTTGCACGAGCAAAGTCTTACACATGTCGTCGTAGTGACAGAAGCAGAAGAATAACTGGCTCTTGCTCTATACGGGTGCCTCAAGAGCTCTCGATTCATTGATTTGGTCAACTCAAATTGAGCATACGAAACAACGTTATGGGCCACACATTCCTTATCGCCGCTTCAAATTTCCGGCGGATAAAGAGGAGGTCGCCTGCTGTAGTCTGTAACAGTGATGAAACTGCTCAAAATATAGATTAGCCCGTGTAAATTCCCCCAAAAGTCGCTCACAACCCAGCAGTCGCCGGCGGGTGCATTTCCTGCATGTCGCCTCAATTTCCTTACTTAATTCCTCGTCAACGAAAACTGCCACTTCAGCAACTAACATGAGTCGTGCCGAAGTTGATTTACAGATAAGCGTACGCAAAGCTTGTAACAGTGAAGAGGTTCCTCCTAAACGAAAACATGTTCGTGCATGTATTGTCTATACCTGGGATCACAAAAACTCTCGTGCCTTCTGGAATGCTGTCAAGATACAGCCCTTGCAGAGCAGCGAAGTGCAGTTATTTAAGGCACTAATTATGATCCATAAAGTACTTCAAGAGGGCCACCCAAACACACTCAAAGATGGATATAGAAATAGAGATTTCTTGTATTCACTTTCTACTGTTTTTCCGAGCACCCTGAGTTACGGTTTATTGATCAACCAATATGATCGGTTTCTCTTGCAAAAATTGGACTTTCATCGCAGCAACCCGGGGTTCAATGGAATTTTCGAGTACGAGGAGTACATATCTTTGAGAACGGTCAATGATCCAAATGAGGGATACGAGTCCATATTACAGTTAATGGATCTCCAAGATTTGATTAATGACTTACAGAAGCATATTTTTGCAACAGTCCACCAATCACCAAATAATTTGTGCAAGGTTAGTGCACTCGTGCCATTAATATCTGAATCTTATGGAGTTTATAAGTTTTTGGTGTCCATGTTGAGAGCAATGTTTCAGCAACTTGGTGATGATGACGCATTGGGCGCATTGAGAGACAGGTTCAGTTCGCAGCACTTCGTGTTGAGGGAATTCTATACTGATTGCCAGTCTATCAAGTTTTTAACAAGCTTGATATCTATTCCTCGCCTATCAGCTTCGATTCCAAATTTGAGATCTTCAGATGAGCCGGAACAAGCCTTAAGGATCTCAGAGGCTCAGAATCACTTTAGCGCCGAGAACTTGGAAAAAGAAAGTTTACCTCCTGAGTTAAATTCCATGGAAAGTCAGAAGACTGAGTCTTGGGATCATCAGCGCCAATTAGAACAGCAGCATTTTGATTTGGAAGCTCAGCGCCAGCAGCAATTGCAAGAGCAAAGCAGAAAACAGCAATTGTTTGAGCAACAGATGCGAGAGCAGGAACAAAGAATGCTCGAAGAACAGCAATTGTTGAGGCAACAGCAGACACAAATGAATCAACTGCGAGTTTCGGAGTTAGAACAGGATCTACTCATATTTAAAACCCAGTTTGACAATGACCAGGCTTTATTGCAACAATACGATGCCAGGGTGAAGTCTATGGAATCAGAGTTACTCAAAATTAATGAGACTGCGGCTCAGCAGATTGTCACCAAAGAAGAACAACTCAGTAATGCTAACCAGCAAATAAGCAATTGGGTTAAGAAGTACGAGTCATTGGCAAAGCTTTATTCGCAATTGCGTCTGGAGCATTTGAATCTCTTAGCAAAGTTCAAAAAGATACAGCAAAAGATATCAAGTGCACAGGAATCAATCTTGAAGAAGGAAAAGTATGAAAAGGATTTAAAAGCTAAAAACTTGGAATTAGCTGATATAATCCGTGAACGCGATCGCGCGAGATTGGACCTAGACCGTATCAAAGCTTCCAAAGACACTGAAATTGAACGTCTCAAGATAGAGGTCAGAGAGGCAAACGCAATAACTAACGAGCAGAGTTTAGCGAACTCGAACCAATTGGCTGCAAGGATTAGTCAATACGAAACGGAAGTTAACAAATTGCACGCTGACTTGAAAGTCAAAGAGCAACAATTGGCCAACATGACTAGCGTACCAAAGCTTCAAGAAACTTTGAAAGAGAAGGAAATCGACCTAGAAATCACCCAAGAATCATTAGATAGTGCCCTCAAAGAATTGGCAATTGCACGGAATTCTTCTAGTGGTAAGCATTTACTCAGCTTCCTTGACGTGATCTTGGCAAATAGTGTGAGGAGGATTCAAGATCTGAAGTATGATATGACTTCCCCCATGCAGGCAGGGAATTCAAAAGCAACACCAGAATATCTCTTATCGTTTTTGGATCTCTGTTCAGATAAGGCTACAAACTTTGCCCAGACTTTCAATGATTTGATAGCCGAGGGAAACTTAGCTGTTGACGAATCCGCATATGCAAGCTTTATTCTTGCTAGTTCCGAACTCACTACCTCTCTCAACGAATTGATGCTCAATCTGAAAGGTTTGAGTAAGAACTTAATCAACAACAAGGGAGAGGAATTGTCACAACGCACGTCAGAGATTTTGGCAAATGCTGAGTCTTGGTTTCTGAGCTTAACTTCGGATTCGATAGATGTATTCGATTCTGAAGAAGAAAAGATAGATTTCGTGATTGACTGCAATTTCCAGTTCCAACACTTGTTGCAAGCTTTGACTTCATTCATGGACACATTGAGAAGCAACCAGGAAAGAAGCCTCACAAACAAAAGCAACATCGAAGACTTTGTGGAGTCCAAATTTTCATACACGGCAAACATTGTGGAAAAAGCTTCAAAACACCTTCGGGATCTTATTTCCCAGGTTGAAATTGGTGCAGAGCACAAAATCCACGAATCAATTTTGGCGGCCGCACTCGCAATCACTAAAGCTGTCTCTACATTGATAGAAGCAGCGACCAAATCCCAAACAGAGATTGTAAGTCGCAATAAGGGTGAAGATTCCCTGAGTGAATTCTACAAAAAGAATAGCCGATGGACTGAAGGCTTGATAAGTGCATCCAAGGCTGTTGCCGCTGCAACTAACATTTTAATCCAAACAGCTGACGGTGTATTAAAGGGCGAAAATGTAAATGAGCAACTCATTGTTTCTTGCAATGAGGTGGCAGCTTCAACAGCGCAACTTGTCGCAGCATCTAGGGTTAAGGCTAACTTTAACTCGAAAACTCAGGACAACTTGGAACAGTCTTCTCGAACTGTAAATGCGGCATGCAAGTCATTGGTTTCTGAAGTACAAAGCTTGATTAGGAATGATGCGACTAGTGAAGAGACGCTTAAATTGGATGAGTTGACCACGTACGAAGGAAAAACTCTTGAAATGGAGCAGCAAGTTCAGATATTAAAACTCGAGAACTCTTTGATCGCAGCTAGAAAAAAGCTTGCGGAAATCCGGAAACATGGTTACACAGACGACTATTCCGGGGACGAAACATAATCTACGGCAAATAGTACTAACAAAATGCAATCAAATGTCTAACTGTAATACTGCAAATAATCCACTCGAATAATAAACGACTTAACAAATATTTCCAAGTCTTGGCGACCACTATTTTTCCTCTTACTTATGCACTCGTCATTTTTCCGAGTAAAAGAAGCTAGGACATCAAAAGAAATGTGATTGGCACTTATCACATAACAATTCCGTCCTATATTTACTTCTCGGGTAGTACAACAAAGCCTTTAACACGCAAATATGAACTTCAAACTGTATAGACCGCTATGGGTACTTTGTATCAAAGCTCGTAACCAAGAATCAAAACACTATTCAATGAGATTATGAATGTTTCAGTCCAGCTGAACCTACTCGCCGGGCAAAAGAATAAAAAAAGAAACGTCGTGCCAAAATGCAGAAAGCTACCTAAACTTCCGAATTCATCCGTCGTAGACTTATGTCTCATACTTCAATACGCTAAGTCTTTGTTCACAATCGATTCTTATAACCAACCCAATTATTATTTGTGCCGAAAACTCTTGATAGCTAAGTTTCAAACACAAAATAGACATCAGGATCCACACACAGAATTGTCCAAAATCTTTTCACATATGTTCGAGGTCAGATATTCCACACGTCCGCCGATTCAGCTTCAGATATACCGTTACAACTTAAAATCCTAAGCATACCAAGGTTTGACTAGCTGCCCTCACCAAAGATCACTTGCCGTAATTCTTTCGAAAGGAAATTCTCAATAACGACCAAACCGTCCTTCAGAAAATACATTTTGATTGCTGCGCCTCGGTGCCGCGTTTACATTCATGCTAGGATTTCCCAACGAAACTTTCTCCCTGATCCTTCCGGAAACTTATAGTAGCAAACAATTTACATGCTTGGTGGTATGATTTTCTCTCCTGAGCTTGATATTCACCTCAAAGGGATCTATAGAATTTATTAGTTGCAG
>JAJMHP010000127.1:0-23365 GCA_030583235.1 Metschnikowia lunata
GATCGTATTACGACAATTCCCAGAATCGTAATACGACAAATTCCAAATCGTAATACGATTTTTGCCAATTACAATTACGATTGGTGAAAACGAGAGCCCAAGAAATCGTAAATCCATTTTCAATGGTGATTACGACTGCTCAGCAAATCGTTTTTCGTAAAAAATCGTAATACGTGTCGTAACGCGCAACACTGCTCCAGTGGTAACAGAATGGACCGAACTGATGCTAGTGCAAAAAAAAAAAAAACAGGTTTATCCATGAAAGAATTTTAATCGAATTTTTAAGCAGCTAAGTTTCTGGCTGTCGCTGTGTTTAAAGAACAAAAGAAAAACAACCAAAAAAAAAGTACCAACAGGAGTCATACACATGCCCGTCAAGGTCTGACCGATCGCATAAAAATCGCGTTGGTGTTTTCAGTTAATCTTGTTGAATCAGAGAGGAATTCATTGTCAAGGTTAATGAAGTGGATTCAGCCATAAGAAATGAACAAGCTGCTCTTTTTTATTATCATAGATGACTTCGACTCGGCTGGCTTGATTGGTGTTAGTTAGTGCAAAGCAATGCCCCAGTATTATTACACCAGGTTCCCGTTGAACTTGAAGAAGTACTAAGCCTTGGCCGAATATGATGCCACGCACGCAGATCTAATATTCAATTGGCTCTCTGAATATTGCCAGGAATAGTTCAGAAATCCCCATTTCTAGTAGAATGATTGATGCTCCCAAATTGTAGAGCTATGTATAAAATCCGACACTTGTGGGTTAGGAACACAACAAGATATCTTTTGGGAGACTCATGCTCTCAGCAAAGTGTAGTTCATCGTTAGTTTCGTTACACTCCGTCGACTATCTTCACATGGGTTGGCGCATCGTAATCGTCAGGTTACGATCATTTACGAAGATGCATTTATCACCGTTGCCTTAGCTTTCGTAATTGCAACTTTCGTATCGTCACCATAATTATGAAGGATTGAGAAAGATGCTTCTGATTTTCACAAGCTGGATGTAATCCATAATATATGGGATTATCTGAGGGACCTTTGCCACGTTTTAAAAGTGTTTTGAGCTCCCACTATAAAGCTGAAGCATTGTCATATCCCATCATCCAAGACAATTCTAATGATTTACAAGATGTCAGAGACTTTCAAGTCAAAGGCTTTCCAGGACGCATCCTTTATTCACTTTCGATTTGATCCAGCAAGAAAAAAGCAACAGGAAGATTCTCCGATTCTCGAAGAAACTACCATCTTTAACAAGTTGCCTTATCTCGTGATAGTTCTTGATCCGCGCCTCAAGGTTCAGGTGGTTGAAAATGATAACTTTTCCGAGTCCAAAATCCTTCTCTATGAGGTGTAATATCTGTACAGAAGCCATGATAACGAAGCTGAGATTGGAACCAAGGAAAAACGAGATCCCTAAGAGGAAAATGTGATCGAGTTCAACCGGACTTGTCGAACGTATTCCCTATACTTTATCACATAGCTAAAGAGTACTTTGCTGTGCCAGTTATGTGAGCAAAGCGATGAATCGCTCTTTTCTTGCGTTGGAGACACAATCGCAAAGAAGAGAAATTGGCTTTCTCCAGAAACAATCAAGTTTTGACGATCATTTGGTCTTGGAGTTTAATTACGAACGAAAATTGGCCTGATGAAATTAGGACGATGATATTAACGCGACGATAGAAAACGAGACGAGTGACGGAACGCCAACGTATGAGAAGATGAACAATTGTCTGGCCTGGTCGACAAGGAAAAGGAAGTTCTAGACGAGTGGGAAATCATTGACTTCTTGATAGTTTATGTGATTTCAGAAAGAGACGACCCCTGCTAAATAATTTGCATGTAAGATAAAACATGACTTAAACCTGAAAAGATCCACTGATCAGTTGCAAAGAGTCTGTTTAGCAAGAACGATATCGAAAAGGAGGACAATTCTAGTTGTCTCGATAACGATTACGAGCCTCTGCCCTTGACGGTTTCAGGGCTCGCTTTTGGGCCGGTGTTACCCGCACGGAGAGCAAATACCCCCCCACCGTGCGCGCTGTACCATCACGTGATGGGAGTTTTTCATGAAGAAAGATAGCTGGGAGAAAAAAAACTTCACCGATTCAAAACCATCCACCAATCATTGAAAATGTCCCAAGGAACTCTTTTCGCCGACTCTAAAATCAGAGGTGTCATCCCAACTGCTTTGGTCAAGCACTTCAAGTTGGATGTCAAAATCGTCGACCCAGCCTCTTGTAATGAATTCAAGAAGAACTTCCCATTGGCCAAAGTGCCAGCTTTCATTGCTCCAAAGGGTGTGAAATTGACCGAGGTGATTGCTATCTCCGTTTACTGTATGTCTTTTGCGCAAGCATTTTTGCACCTCCTGAAATGATGAGAAATTTATTATTATTACAGTTATCCCTGTCTTAAAACACCATGTCGAGATTACCTATTCTGACATCAGGAAATGTTTAGTGTCGAACTAATCAATTGCCTACATATAAGTCTGAAATTACTAACATATTAGTGCTTTCTCTCGTTGACAACCACAAGTTGTGGGGTAAGAACAACACTCAGTATGCAGAAATCTTCAAGTGGTTGTCCCTTACCAACTCTGAGTTTTTGCCTACTGGTGCCAAGGTATTTGCTCCATTGACTGGCAAGACTCCATACAACAAGAAGCAGGTTGACGAAAACACTGCCCTCTTGGAACAAATCACCGCTGTTTACGAGGACAGATTGTCCAAGTACACCTTCCTTGTCGGTGAGAGATTGTCCTTTGCCGACTACTTTGCTGCTTTCGAGTTTGTCAGAGGGTTCAACTTTTTGTTCGGTGCTGACTGGAGAAAAAAGCACCCAGCCATCACCAGATGGTTCAAGACTGTTAGCGCGCAGCCATTGTTCAAGACGGTTTTCTCCGATGTTGAGTTCATCGCCAAGCCTGTTGAGTACACTCCTCCAAAGAAGGAGAAGAAAGAGAAGGCTCCAGCCCCAGCCAAAAAGGAGGCTGCTCCAAAAAAGGAGGCTGCTCCTGCAGATGCTCCTCCTGCCGAGGCTCCTAAGCCAAAGCACCCATTGGAGTTGTTGGGCAAGCCTAAGCAAGCCTTGGACGAGTGGAAGAGAGTTTACTCTAACGAAGAGACAAGAGAGACTGCCATTCCATGGTTCTGGAAGAACATGTATGACCCCTCTGAGTGGTCGTTGTGGCAGGTTGACTACAAGTACAACGATGAGTTGACTTTGACTTTCATGTCCAACAACTTGGTGGGTGGTTTCTTCAACAGATTGTCCGCGTCCACCAAGTACATGTTCGGATGCATGGTTGTTTACGGTGAGAACAACAAGAACGGTATCACGGGTTTTTTCTTGGTGAGGGGCCAGGAGTTTGAGCCTGCATTCAACGTTGCTCCAGACTGGGAGTCGTACTCTTACACCAAGTTGGATGGATCAGACGAGAAGGTGAGAAAGTTTGTTGACAACATGCTTGCTTGGGACGAACCTGTTGAAGTGAACGGCGAGAAGATTGAGATTGCCGATGGTAAGGTGTTCAAGTAAGCGATAATTGTATTTGATGGCTAGTGCGACTAATGCAACGTTGAATATCAAGGACAAGGGTATATTTGTCTTCTTTTTTTTTTCTTTTTTTTCGCAAATCCTTTTTTCTTAAAAAAAATTTATTTAAGGTGATGCAAATTCTTGAATTTGTTGACGATTAGTGATGGCTTCCAGCAAAGAATGCGCATAATCGTTTCTCGATCAGAACATGACTGTAGAAGAGAACACCTTCTATCCCACTCTTAATGGACATCGTTCCAAGAAATCGACATTGTTAGAAAAAAATTGCATTTGTGTTCTTTTTCTTTTTCTTTTTCTTTTTCTTTTATCTCTCCTTATTGCAACCCATGTTTTTTCTGACTAATTTCCGGGCCTTTTAAGTCGTCATATCATGTCGCAATAGTTCATACTCTCGTTCGTTGGTGTTTTTTCCGCGCTCGTTTTTCTTTCTATCTCCGCCTCATTCTTCAATTTCAGTCTTTGTGATCATGGCTACCACACGAGAAAAGAGCGATTGAGCGGCTGCTGACATCGCTGGCACAGATAGTAGTCTACGATATAGTATATGGAAAGACGTTTTTCGAGTCTTGTAAAACCTGATGACGTCCTGCTCTTTGAGTTCTGGTTCTTCTTTGAGTTATTTCTATTTCCGTTACTGACAGATGATCTTGGATAAAACACTTCCTCAGTGATAATTGATGTGTTGTCCAAAACATCACTATAATGAATTTTTTACTGATTGATTACCTCATGGACTAAACATTTGAGGGCGCACATTTTGGACTCTGAAAAGTTGACTTTTTCCACATCTGAACCTTGAAGTGCGGCTTGAGAACTATCACGAGTTATGGCAACTTGTTAAAACTAAAGGTCTCTTCGAGAATCGGAGAATCTTCCTGTTGCTTTTTTCTTGCCTCGCTCAAGTCGAAAGTGAATAAAGAATGCGTCCTGGAAAGCCTTTGACTTGAAAGTCTCTGACATCTTGTAAATCATTAGAATTGTCTTGGATGATGGGATATGACAATGCTTCAGGTATACAGAGGGAGTTCGAAACACTGCAACATTGTCGCGGAGGTCTTTATAATAATTCCACTCTTGATCACTTTACTCAAGGCTCAAGGCTCTCAAAATCAGAAGATCTTCGCCAAACTTTCCAAAACTGTGGTGAAGAAGACAAATATTCCGATTCCGAAAAGTGCGGTAGCAATAACAAAAAACCTGTTCGTGATCGTAATCATTATCGTAGAAGTAACGATCACGATGCGCGAATCTAACACTGCCGTAAACACCCCCAATACCAAATGGAAATGAAGAAAAGATATCAAGAGATATAGTGATATCTCGTATAACGATGCCCACCTTAAGCGGGGTTTCCGTGAGGGGTCTGATCCGCACGAAAAAAAAGAAAAACAAAAGAACACTGTTTGCGGGCAAAATCTTAAGTATGGTGAGCTGCTCTCGTGAAGGACGCACTCCCGTTTCCCGTGTAGATTCGAGATTTTCCGAAAATACTGCTTAACGAGGTTTCACTGTACGAGGATTTAGAGACTCTGATAGCCAAAAGAATTGATTTACTCTTTAGGTCCATAAGACCAACTTACACATCCTCTTTTCCTCCTTTCCTCTTTTCCTCTTTTCCTCTTTTCCTCTTTTCCTCTTTTCCTCTTTTCCTCTTTTCCTCTTTTCCTCTTTTCCTCTTTTCCTCTTTTCCTCTTTTCCTCTTTTCCTCTTTTCCTCTTTTCCTCTTTTCCTCTTTTCCTCTTTTCCTCTTTTCCTCTTTTCCTCTTTTCCTCTTTTCCTCTTTTCCTCTTTTCCTCATTTTCTCCTTTTTCTTCTTTTTCTTCTTTTTCATAGTCTCTAATTTTAAACCCTGTTCCACTACGGTTGTAGCCCTCTGCTTTCGCAGTCGACGAAGTGCCACGCCAGGTGTCCTGCGTCAATCCAAAGAAACAAAGCGCGCACCGAAATCACCACCTGTTTTCGGTTGACCTTCACAATCTATAACGCACACTTTCTTCAGAAAAAAGCGACTCATCTTTCCGTCTCAATTAAAGTCGATAGTGCCATGTTGACCAAGAGTCAGGTGATCCGCAGCATACGAAGAAAGCCGCTCGCTTTTTTGAGCGTGGTTGCACTTTTGTGCATATCGTACTTTTACCTTTTTCTGACGTCGTCGTCACAGTCCAAATTACATTCTTCTCAGAAAACCAAGTACCAGTACACGAAGAAAAATGACGGATGGTTATCGAAAAAAGTCAACCAGGACCTGAAGATTTTGAACAACTTGCCCAAAAATCATATTTCCCACTATGACTTGAACAAGTTGGGGTTGGCAGCTAAAGAAAAGGGCCACGTGGGCGAGGTTTTGATCTTGACTCCTATGCTGAAGTTCTTACCAGAATACTGGGACAACTTGAATAAGCTTACGTATGATCACAAACACATTTCCTTGGGTTTTATTTTCCCCAGGACTGCAGAGGGTGACGAAGCCATGAAACAAGTGGAAAATGCAGTGAAAACCACCCAAGCAGGACCTAAACGGTTCAAAAAAATCACTCTTTTGAGGCAGGACACGCCCTCGTTGCAGTCTCAACTGGAAAAGGACCGCCATGCATTACTGGTGCAAAAAGAGCGCCGGTCAATGATGGCGTTGGCGAGAAATTCCCTTGTTTTTACTACCATTGGTCCAGCCACATCGTGGGTGTTTTGGCTAGATGCCGATATTATCGAGACTCCGCCCACTATACTTCAGGACATGATTGCACACAAAAAACCCGTGCTCAGTGCCAATGTGTACCAAAGATACATGAAAGATGGGACCCCTAGTATCCGCCCTTATGATTTCAACAACTGGGTCGAATCAGACGAAGGGAAGAAAATCGCGGCGGGCATGGCTGACGATGAAATCATCGTTGAAGGATATGCTGAAATTGCCACCTACAGGCCGTTGATGGCGCACTTTTATGACGCAAAGGGAGAGCGTAATGTTGAAATGCCTCTTGATGGCGTTGGAGGTGGCGCTGTCTTGGTCAATGCGGATGTACACAGAGATGGTGCTATGTTCCCATCTTTCCCGTTTTATCATTTGATTGAGACGGAAGGGTTTGCCAAGATGGCAAAGAGACTCGGGTACGAGGTGTTTGGGTTGCCCAATTACTTGGTTTACCATTATAATGAGTGAGTTGTATGGACGAATGGGAAGAAGGAGTGAGTGGCGAAGATATATTGTTTATGCCATCATTCCAAGGGGCACCGGAGATTTTGATATCTACAGCCTCATGGCGAGAGCCTGACTCAAGCATGCCTCGGTTTCTTGAGAGTAGTAACTCATGAGACGTTCACAAGCAATTGGCCCTAAAGATCGGATGGAAAGCGCTCGAAAAGAATGCTAAGGTTAGGGCATCACCAATAATGCTAAAACATATGGTTGACGGGCTGTGGTAATTTCTTCTGTTCTACGTGACGTTCTTTTTTTTTCATCATTTTTTTCTGGCAGTTCGTGGCAATTAAGTCCGTGACAATTTGTCGGCCACTCTACGCAGAGTATGCACCACTCCGTGTTTAGTAGACTTTTGCGTGAACCTTCGTGTGTAATAAACGAAAAACGAATATATAAGAATATTCAAAGATTCCCAAGCCTTTCTTTTCTTGTTTCCTTCTTGTTCTAGTTTGCTTCTTTATCTTCTCTTGTTCTCTTCGTTTGCTTTCTTGTGGAAATTTGCAGTTCATCATAGGTTTATTGATTCTGAGGCCACTCTTTCGTCGACAATTGAAGCGCGGCTGCTCGTTCGGGAAAATGGTCCGCCTGCTCGTTCGGGCCATCGTATCAAATTAGCAATACACTTTCCAGGAGACAAAGTAATACAATGTGCCTGTCGTTTTTCCAAAAATAAAAATCTGGCCGCAAAAAGAAGAAAATTTTTGAAAAAGAAGCCGCCCGTGCTGAAATATTACAAAATGAAACGAGAACAAAAAGACACAAAGTTAGCGATGTGAAGATCTTTACTTCCAAAGCATCAAAAAAGCCGCGGTCCACTTGTTCAGGCTTGCAGTAGGCTCTAGTAGGCTGCAGTAGGCTGTAGTAGGCTTCGCAGTTCGCAGCTCGCAGTTCACAGTGCCACGGGGCCGGGCCAACAGGCGTTACCTGCAGTCTCGACTAGAAAAAAAAGTGCGTGCGATGCCCTTCGCCTAATTATGTTTCTTATTACCCCCTTCTAGTTCCTCTTTTCAGGTATAAGGATTTCAAGGATTCTCCCCTTCCAAAAGCTTTTTTGAAACTTAACAGAAAATGCAGCTTACGTGGAAGGATATTCCGACGGTGCCTACGGCCAACGATATGTTGGACATCGTACTCAACAGAACGCAAAGAAAGACCCCCACGGTGATTCGTGCCGGTTTCAAAATCACCCGTATCCGTGCTTTTTACATGAGAAAAGTCAAGTTTACCGCCGAAGGGTTTGCAGAGAAGTTTACTGACATGGTTTCCGGGTTTCCCAACATCAACGATGTGCACCCATTCCACAGAGACTTGATGGACACATTGTATGAGAAAAATCACTATAAAGTGTCTTTAGCCGCGGTTTCGAAGGCCAAGACATTGATTGAGCAGGTGGCGCGTGATTATGTGCGGTTGTTGAAGTTCGGACAGTCTTTGTACCAGTGTAAGCAGTTGAAGAGAGCCGCTTTGGGTCGTATGGCCACGATTGTTAAGAAATTAAAGGACCCGCTTGTATACTTGGAGCAAGTCAGGCAACATTTGGGTCGTTTGCCCTCGATCGACCCCAACACGCGTACCTTGCTTATTTGTGGGTACCCTAATGTGGGTAAGTCCTCGTTCTTGAGGTGTATCACAAAGGCGGATGTTGAAGTGCAACCGTATGCCTTCACTACTAAGTCGTTGTATGTGGGCCACTTCGACTACAAGTATTTGCGTTTCCAGGCGATTGATACCCCCGGAATCTTGGACAGACCCACGGAAGAGATGAATAATATCGAAATGCAGTCGATCTACGCCATTGCGCACTTGCGGTCATGTGTTTTATACTTCATGGACTTGTCTGAACAATGTGGGTTTTCGATCGAGGCCCAGGTTAAGCTTTTCCACTCCATCAAGCCCTTGTTTGCCAACAAGTCGGTCATGGTGGTGATGAACAAAAGCGATATTCTTAAGACCGAGGATTTGCATCCGGATCAACAAGAGCTTTTGAATACTTTGGCTGCCGTTCCTGGAGTGGACATTATGCACACCTCCTGCTATGAGGAGGAGAACGTGATGCAAGTGAGAAATCAGGCGTGTGAGAAGTTGTTGACTGCTCGGATCGAACAGAAGTTGAAGGGGTCTGCACGTGTGTCCAATGTCTTGAACAAGATCCATGTCGCCAGGCCACAACAACGTGACGATCTCGAAAGACCGGCACACATTCCAGAGGGCGCAAAGCAAATGGAGAAATATGACCCAGAGGACCCCAACAGAAGGCTTCTTGCTAAGGATATGGAGATAGAAAATGGCGGAGCTGGGGTGTTCAACATTAATCTCAAAGACTTTTACATGTTGGAGGACGACGAATGGAAACAAGACACCATGCCGGAAGTATTGGACGGTAAAAATGTCTACGATTTCTTGGACGCCGATATTGCCGCCAAGTTACAGGCCTTGGAGGATGAGGAGGAACGGTTGGAGGCAGAGGGTTTCTACAATTCCGACTCCGAGTTGGAAGATGAGGATGCCGATGACATTAGTGAGAAGGCTGAGTGGATCCGTAACAAGCACAAGGTGATGATTCAGGATGCCAGAAACAGAAAGTCCCTTAAGAATAAGGCGTTGATGCCACGTGAGCATATCAAAAAGACTTTTGGCCAGTTGGAAGAACACATGGAGTCATTGGGCCACGACACTTCGGCCTTACGGAACAGAGTCAAACAGAGCAAGAAGGAGTTGAGTGGAGTGGACATCTTGAAGAGAAACCAGGGCATCCAGAAGAAGATCCAGAAGAAGCGGGCCCCTCTCAACCAGCCCGACCGTTACAACGATGGCGTGGCCGATGGAGCTGTGCGTTCGCATGCGGAGAGAGTCAACAAGTTGCACAGGAGAGAGAGAAACAGAATGGCAAGACAAGGTGAGGGTGACCGTCACACAGCGGCGGCTATGCCCAAGCATTTGTTTACGGGTAAGAGAAGCTTTGGTGCGGACCGTCGTTAGGACTTGGTTGGGTCTGTTTGGACGGGGGTCATTTGGATTTGGCTGTGTGAGGGCATTGGTGGAAGAAGAATTGTATAGTAATTTCATCAGAGGAAAGACAAAGAAATGTGAAGCCGTGGATCCATGAATCCATGAGTCCATGAATGCGTGCGTAGTGGTGAAAAAGGGATGATCAAATCCGCGGCTAGGATGGGAAACGAGCCAGTGATATGTAGTTCCTGGTCAGTGTTCTTGCAAATATAACTTTTAGTTTCTTTGATTTAACGAATAGATCATTCGATAACTTTTGGTGTATTTGTATTCCATCGCAATACTCGAAATGATCTTATGTTATTAAAAGTTATCGAGTATTTTGCACATGAGCCCAAAACAATATAAGTTACAAATTTCTGATTGAGCAACAACTGATTCTTTGAATGCCTCCAGGAGTGAAGTAGGTCTCATAAGCGTTACTTTGATCGGGCTCCAGAATAAAATGAATGTTTAAGCACTTCTACGGCCCGATAAGACCACATACATTTCTGTCAGGCAAGGCAACCAGTTCGATTTACGGACCATTGACAAAACGATATACCGGTTCAGGGTGCTAATTAAGAAGGACAGAGTAGTGATGCTCTGTAATTTAGATAGCAAATTAGGCTGCTACAAGTTTAGTCGAGCAAAAGGGACTTTCACATAAGCTCTAACCAAGGCTGTAGCCGCATTGACAAATATCGTTCTATGGTGTGTCCTTACTTTCAACAAATGCTTGGGTCCGGCACAAAAAAGAGTCACGTCAGTCGGAAATAGTCAAACGAAAGGTATGTAGTAGCAAGACATGACTGAAGAAAGATAAAAAAAAAAAAAAAGGAAGATGTACGGTTCAAAATCTATCGTTTTCGAATAGGCATGTCCGATCGGGACGAATTCGGATAGAAATAGACGAATGTACGAAAGCTTGGAGCGCCTGACCTTGCCGTGGAACACAAGGAGGATTAAGCTCAACATAACACCAGAAGCATTACATATATTTTGAAAGACCACTTGTGATGGCTTAGGAAATGGTTGTAGTTTGTTCTTTTTTTCAAACTGTGGGGTCATGGTTATGTGGATCAATGTCTTTTCCTGTGCAAATCTAGGCCCCAAAAAACGGTAGTATCACTTCGAGGAAGCACCAAGCTGGCATGGGACATTGGGTCAATGAAAAACCTTGGAAATTTTGGTGAATGAAGTCTCGTTTCTTTAGAGTAGGGACTACCCTGTCGACAACTTACATTTGTTGGTAAAAATCGGTCATTTTTGTGGAAAAACGCTTAAACCATCGAGTAGGACGTTGTTAAAATTGTCAGATTAAACTTTGTGCCTCAAGAAGCTTTTTTTATTGTCTTTGTTTTAATTTTTTCTTTTTCATTATTTTTTTTCCTTCTGCTTTCATCGGAAAGTGGTGTAAGGAAACCTGTGGAATTTCATCCTTGTGAAAAGAACAAACTGATGACCGTTGTAATCATTCCCCCTTCATCAGTTTGCTTATCGAGTGGTGAGTAACTTTAGAGTGGGGGGATGCTCAGTAAAGACGTAGCATTAGAATATACAGATATTATTTTGTCAAGATCGTCAAGAAGAGGTTCTCTCTTCAGAGGCGAATGGCACACGGGGGTGAGATTCTCGCGCCTCTTCTGAGTCGAGAGATCAAGAGGATGCTCGGGGAGATAAACCCGATGGGTCGATTACATAACAGTTACATTATAACCGAGTGTATGCAAGTTGGTCATCATTGCTGAAGTTCAGCGTTGGGTGAACCGCGGTTTGCCACAAGTCATGCACTCGGAAGCTGTTGGAGGGGGGTTTTTTTTTTCCATAGATTTTTATAGTTTTTGGTGGGAGTAGACTGGGCAAGCTCAGACTATGAAAGGCTCCTCTCGTATCAGATGTATCATTCAAAAAAAGGAAAAAAGATTCAGGACAAGTTTTACCGTAAAGGTTAGTAAGACTCGTTTGAATTTCCATGGTATAGAGAATGATCTTTGAGGTGAGTCAGTTACATTAGGTCACTCGATGAAATGAACTGACTTGGAAACAACAGCTCTCACAAAAGAATAAGTTCCACATTTGTACCACTATGGCACCCAAAAAAGCATACAGTGGGGTGAATCAGTACAAATTCGAAGTCAATTCAGTGATGCTCTGCAATTTTCCGAGCAGCTGCCTGACAAACGCGACGCGGAAGCCTGGAAACTATTAACACGGTTCCTAAAGCTGTCGAAATTCTCTCGGTCATTTCCACAAAAACTTTAAAAAAAAATAACGGCTTTCAGTATAGGAAAATTTTCACTTCCGATTTCAGAGGTCATCATCCTCGTATATACGATGTTTCAAACCCGTCGTTTTCGTACGATCGTACTTCCTTTTTGCGATGATGTACGAAAAAGACGCCGCACTGGTTTCTGGTAATTTTGGGTAATTCCAACGGTTTGCCTCGAGTCACTGGCTCTGGACGAACAAGTTGACTAGCAAAATATGATTACTTCATGGCTAATTTAGAGGACTCGCTGATAATATTGGTTCACGGTTTTCCAACTCTAGTGCGTTGCGTATATTGAACTGCAGTGGTGCTTCTTAGTATGTTTCTTCAGTTCCGCCGTAGGACCTTTTCTCACAATGCGATAGATCATAGCACTGTTGATCAAACTCTCGTAATCTTTACCTCTACAAAGGTAAATTCATATGAGCCATGATGTCATCGGGCCAATATTTATCCGCGATGAGGTTGAATGATACGGAACAATTTGTCAATAAGCGGCACGGCACGTGCCAATGAAATGCACATTGAGCTTCTTAGGAAATTTCATCTTTTCCCCTAAACAAGATGCACTGATTATGCAAGAAAATCGTGGAATGCCCACAGTAATCACTTTTTGCCGTGATCGCTGTAGTCGTCAATATCGAGTTAATTTCGGCTTCCGTGCACGTACTGGAGGCATAACGTGGGTAATGCGTAATCATTTTTTGACCCACCGCGTAAAGGTAATTGTCAATGCCATATTCCTCGCGTAATGGGTGTATATATTAAATTTACATAAAAAAATAGGTTATTAAAGAATTGAACAATTTATTTGATTCAACTGGAGTCTCCAGAATAGTCTAAGATGTCAATTACATGATGAACAAACCCGCGCCAGATGACGAGTTACGGCCAGTTTGGCTGTTTCCTTCACTTCCTTGCACCCCAGAATCCAGTAGCAAATTCAGCATCTCGTCTACAAAATCCCTCCCGTCAGAAATCTTTCCAGGGTCCTTAAAAATCATCAAAATCTTGATCGTTACAGGAGATAATAGTTTCTCTGGCTTTGCTGACATGACCAGGCACTACTTTGCAAAGCGAACGATGACGGGAAATGTCGCCTTCCGAACCCTGAAGTAATCAATCCACAAAAGATAAAGCTAAGCGTCGCGGCTTCCCACCGAAGGTACTATCATTCTCAAAATGGATGAGAAACACTATTTACTTCCACCCAACTCATGCCATTTTTTGCATGCCATTATTTGCTTGGCGGCAGTTTTCGGCTAAGCCAGGAATCTACCGGGTCTAGGCTAGTTGTTAGCGAATAGTTCCAAGCGCTCTGATGATTCGAACGTAATGATCGTGGGATAAGTGAGACTATCTTGCGCCTTCTGTCGCTTCATTTAAATCAAAAAACGAACTTATGAATTGTAGTAAAAACACCTTTACTTTTTTTTGCGAAATCTTTGTTGAGCCTTGGAAAGTTTTTGCCTGGTTATTAATCAAACTTACACAGGACATGTTTGAAGTTGAGGCTTTTCTGTAGAAGCCGATTTCGTGCTTAAAGACAAGCACATTCGGTCCTCGGGTGTGCCGCAAATTGCCAAATTTGGATCCCAAAGAAGTCAAGACCTGTCTACCCTCTCCTCATGGATTTATCGCTTTTGTTACGAAAACGTTACGAATTATTCAAAACGTCACGTCGACGTTTGTTTGGAGGCTCACGTAAACGTAGTGTTTTGAGTAACGGTTCTCACGCATTTAGTACTGTATTAGGCAAAGCGAAATTCCGCTTAACCCTGCCGCTCATTTCTCGCCAAATTTCACTATACACTCATTGAGTGCGGCGTGTATACATGGGGGTTCAGGCGGTGTGTGGTGGACTCTCGCGAAAAATGAGCGGCGTGAGGACCGGGCGTCTTTGGGTGAAGCCAATTCATAAAGCACTGCAGTGAAACCTCGTTAAGCGGGAGTTGTTGTTTTTTTTTTTTTTTTTCGAAAATTTAGAGAGTAAACGGGTAACGGGAGCTTTCTGGTATACAACACTAGATTTCCAGCATATAACGACTTCAAAGCGTCAAATACTTGAGTCAAACCGGTCCTAGCGTTCGAAATTAAAGTCCTTGTTGTACATTGCCTATCTTTCATTGTACAGTTGCCTTATCTATATACATTCAGAATAAATGTACAATTAACCTTCATCCAGCGTGCAAAGCGACACTATAGAAGGGACATGCTGATCCAACTGTTCTTCCCCCTCTTCAATGACAGACAGTTCCTCACTTGGCATTAGTCGTGACTTACGCCGACCAGCTGTTTGAAATTGCAAGGGAACTTCAATCGCACGGCGGCCACAAGTCTGGCACATTCGCACTCAAGGTATGCGTTCCGTCGTGTGGGCGCAACTTTACTTTGAGCGCGTAACGTATCCCGATTCCCAAGCGATTCCCAAGCGCAACACACCAACAAATCGAGTCGCAGTCTGCAAAACACGAAAAGTCACAGGGTACCATGCAATATTCGATTAAGTGAAACCCCCTTCAAGCAGGATTTTCCGAAAACCCACGAGGCTTAACGGGAAACGGGAGTTGCCCTTAACGAGATCTGCATACCATATTTAAAGTTTTGCGCGCTAACATTATGCTTTTTCATTTTTTTTTTTGTGCGACTTAAGCCCTTAACGGGAGTCCTGCTCACTTGGGGACTGCTAAACGGGGTATTACTGTATAAGCTGCGGCTGCAAGCAACCACACTCACAGTCACAGGTGTGCATGGTTGGAGAATATCTACGTGACGTGAGAAAGAAAAAAAAGATCTAGGCTTGAAAAATAGCATGAATATTTTCATCTCTGGAGTATGGAAGTTTCTGTACTTAGCTTCCACGCCTTAGTCTTCTGCTCAGCCTGTTGTAGAGTGTAGGAGCTTGTTGCTTCGGTCGTGACAAATTATGTCATCTCGCATTGCCATGAATAAGGAGATCTGGATCTGTATACAGATTTCCCACGACCGGGGCAATGCTCCATTGAATCTGTCTCAGTCAAGGCTTGAAAGATGCATTTTCCGCTAAATCTAGTATACAAATCACCGATGAAATATTGATAGAGACAAACATGGAACTGTATATTCTTGCCAATATATTTAATCCCCACTTTCCCATGGAAGCCCCACGTTTGCGAGCAAGTAGTGGGCATACATCAGCCGTAAAATTACGGTGTCTCACACGTGTGCACGCCACGGCCCAAATCACTCACATGGAGTGGCCCCGTGCATGGCGGCACTGCGTCCGCGCCTCAACCTGGAAACCTCCAGCGCGCTCGGTGTCTCATTTTGTCGCCCGAGTCCACCAGCAAGAAAGCCTCATTTTCTTCAAGATGGCAAGAGAAGATAGCAAGAGAAGATAGCAAGAGAAGATAGCAAAAGAAGATACCAGGAGATTTCACTGACAAATGAGCATCTGGAAAAAATCTTTTGGCTTTTCGCCTTTTCTTCCTGACTCCGATACACCTGGGATTGAGGGTGTGCGGAATTCCGGCTTCCGTTTTACTGTGGTCACAAGCATCTTCGTAATAACGCCAACAGACGCCAGTAAACCCCGCGACTTTTCTTCAATTTGCCGATTTTTTTTTTTTCTTCGGCTCCCTAAATAGTTATCGCCTACCTAAGCGCCTTGCATTAACGGTGACTTGCTTTTGCACGACCTTCATCACTGCCCATTCGACTCGGTGGTGCCGGGTTAATAAACTCGACTTGCATCTTAGTTCTAGATTGACACACAATTTTTTGCCATCAACGATATCCACGTTAAGTTATGAGTGAACTTCCGATTTCCTGTTTCCGCTGTCGCCGACGGAAAATAAAGTGCAACAAGCGCAAGCCATGTAATCAGTGCTTCAAGCAAAAAATCCCGTGCCAATTTCCTTCCAAGTTCCGAAATGTGTCGTATGAGGAAAGCCAGCGAAATGATACCGAACACAGTGGCTCGACTGTTTCTGGTTCGACTGATCTTACAAGTGCGACATCTCCATTGGACGTTCATAAATTAGAGGAGCAGATTCGGCGTTTGGAGCTAGAGAACCAGCATATTCGTCAACAGTACCATCAGCAAATCGGCTTGTTACCCGGAGATCCCGAAAACGATAAAGATACTCCGGATAGCTGTAAGTTTTCTGGCGAAACCACCGAGAAAGGTGAGAAATACTACGGGCCTCTACTGTCAAACAACATGACTGAAGATTTCGATAAGATTTCCAATCTGAAAGGTAAAATGAACTCGACGGCAGCCTTGAAAAAGCATTCGTGGACCGCAGAACCTTTCAAAATTGCCGAAAGCGACCATGATTCTGACTCCGCTTCCTCCAATGACTTGTTGACTCAATACAATCGCAAGGAGCCACTACCCTGGGTTGTAGGTAAGCACGATACCCCTGAGCACAACGCAGATGTCATCATTCGTTTGGTGCGTTACTTCTTCGATACAAAAACATATGATTACTTCATTTCCGAGCAGAGGGTGCTCCGTTTTGTTGATGATTATGCCTCGATCCCGGACTTGTCCTGGGAAGGCACCGACGACTTGCTTCTTTTGCATATGGTGTTAATCTTGGCGATCCAGCGGCTAAATCCGACACGGTACAACGAACTTGGTCGCGGTACTGTGTCAGACTTCCCACTGATGTGGAAAGCCATTAAACCACTCAAACGCAAGCTTCACAATGGCTTTTCCAACCTCCGTCACAATCTCGTCAACGAATCTTATGTAACTGTCCAGGCATATATTCTTTGCACGGAGTGGGAGTTCATGGAGCAGCGATACGAGGAATCGTGGTCGATGATGTTCCACTGTTGTGCGATCGCTTACGCGATCGGGCTTCATGTGGTATCTAAATCAAGCTCTTCTTCGTTTGACCCAATCGACTCCGAACTGAGCGAACTGAAAAGAAGCAAAGACGGTTACGACGATTACTTTGTCGACGAACTACCGAAGCTCCGAGTATGGTTTGCCTTGCGAAATCTCAATTCCCAGATGTGTTCAATTCTTGGGAGACCTAACCCAATCATGATCCAGGTGAACACCGTCTCTCTTCCTACGACAAGCATATCAAATGTCGAGGATGCGCAGAAACTAAACAACTTGACAAACTCTCAGTTGAAGCTGGGCCTAAGTGAATGTGTTCGCTTGTCAAACTCCAACATGATCGAGAGCTTTTTGATCAAAATCTGCATGGATAATGTGTGGTCGATCAACAGGCAGTACAGTGAGGAAATAGATAAGCTTTCTTACTATTTAAGCGCTCAGTACGAGAATCTGATCGATGGCGTGGTTAAAAAGATTGACTCGTTGACAGATATGCCAACTACCATCACCAGAAAAGATGTGCTCATTGATTTGGTTGTTTTACACGTCAATAGGGTCAAGTTGCTCGAGCCATTTGTGGACCAGCTGCCTGCAAACCGAAACGCTTTGAACTACATCATGGGGTCGATTCTTTTGTTTTTTGAGCACACCTGTGAGCTTGTGTCTGAGTTTGTCAAGGCTGAGATTCCTCGGATTCTTGAAACTGGCGAGGCCAAAGACGGAGAAATCAGACTTGACAAGGTGTTTGTCTATAGGGATCCATTCTTCGCATCATTCATTTATCAAGGCATCGTTGTGACCTTCATCTTGATTAGTGTGAAGGCAAATGATTTCATTCAAGATAACAACGGAGATTTCATATCTCGGGTAGAGGGACAATTGCAAATGCTTTTAGGTTTGCACTCTTCCATCTCGAAGCTTGTGAAAGAGAACATTCATTTATGGTCCCAGAATAACATATTCTTGATGAGGAAGATCCTTGACCATATCACAATCATGAAGCAGGTTCTTAAGGACCGCAAATCCAACAAACAAATGAACTCGGCCTTCAGTGGCTTTGATTATGATCCACAGGTTGCTGAAATGTTAGGTAGTAACCTAAAGGATCCTTTTTGGGTGGAAAATCCCGAGAACTCAGCCAACTTTTTGGGCATCACGGAAGACCGCGATGAGTCCAGCATGGGGATGAACAATAACGCGACTAATATCATATTGGGCCAACCACAAACAAATAAATTACGAGTGTCTGCCTACTCTGAATTCGATGATGTGGGGAATGTAAAGATGGAGGATGGTCAATTGGAAAACAATACATCCAACATTCCGCTTTACGCTCAAGATCCAATGATAAATTCTAACCGGACATCATTCGATCAGATGCTGGCACAGGGTGACTTCACGGAAGAAATCGACATAGACGGCCAGGGGTCAAACAATTTTAGATGAAATGATGGCATTTCTTCATTCAAGAAAAGCCACGTCTCTTTTGGTCCGAGACCAGCCTGGCATGTGCAGCCCTCGGAAGTGACGCGGGGTCTCCACGTTCTCAAACCCGATCCGCGAACGCTTAAAGGAAATCACTGAGTTTCAAAAGTCTTTGATATTTTCTGAGAATTGTGTGAAGTATCGGGTAAAATTGTTTGAGAGATTTCTTGGATTATAGTTACGGGCCCTAAATTGAGCTTGCTCTATACAATAGACGTTCTTGTGTCTCCTGATTTGCCTATTTGGTCTGAGAAAAGGCCACAACGATCTCTAAGAACACCCCGGGAACTGCCAGAGAGTATAAGTTACGAACTTACAGTTTCATAATTCTGTTTGGCTTCTTAGTTGCTTCAGGTGTCGGTACATTAATATCCAATCGAGATGTCGAGCTGCCGGTATCGACCAAGATCTATCCATTGTCAGTTGTAGAAAAATTTAAGATAATTACCCACTTAGCAAGTATTCCTAATCATACTCTACAGTATCTAAGGATTTATCATATTCGATAACCTCTCCATTCACAATAAGGCCTTGAGATCAAAATCGAAGTACGGCACAGAGTGATGAGTCAGCTTCAGCATCTTCTCGAACTGGTTCATGATCTGATCCACCTTTATCACGTCACAGATGTCCTAGGCGTTTTCTCAAAGAAATGCAGCTGTTTTATGAGGCGTCTCGATTCCAGTAAATGCGAAATGAAGACTAAACTTCAATCAGGTTAAGTCGTTCAATAATATTTCTTGCAAGAAATGTATTAATTCCGTCTTCTTCAAGTAATGCCACCAAGTGAAGAAAACGTAATGTGACACATACTGAAGACAAAAATTGAAGAGGTTCGTTTGATATCTCACTATTGTTTCTGTTAGTGCATTATCTTCGTCTCCCTGCTCAAGTTCAATGAGAAGCTGTTTGAGCTTATGAGGAAGGTTAATTTGCAAGGTTCTGTTGACAGCAGTCAAATTGCACGTTTTACAGGCGCCGACCAAACTCACGTAAAGATTCTCAAGCAGAGGCGTGAATCTGGTTAGTATGTTTAACACCAGATCATAACTTTCATCGGAATCGAGCTCATCAAAACGATGTACATGGTAACCTATTTTCAATCCAAACGTCTTTAAACGAGAGAGAAGGGCAATCGTTTTCTTCAATAATAAAGCTATCTTTCCAGGCTCATCGTCGATGTTTCCATCAAAGGCAAAAGTCGTCAACTTTAGCTAGACCTAGTTCGGTGCAAGAACCTAAAACAACACTACCCATGGTGAAGTTGAGTTGAACGAATAATTGAACTGAAAAACCGGCCCAAATAAGTCACGAATAGTGCACTGAATTCATCTTTTCATGGGCACCACAGTCGATGAAGTCTTGGACAGCCCAATTTGAAATGGCCTCAGGGAACACTCAGCTGGAATGTGATGCTTAGCTCCCGGAGATGATTCCCCAAAGAGAGACTCCTCTCGACTGGCATGGTGATTCTCGTCATTTGGTAAAGTTCATATTTAGTAAGCTGCAGCAGATCTCTGGTGATTTGGAGTGAGGTTCATGCATATCATGAGAAAATGAGGACAAATATTATATCTATCTTTGTGAATGATCCTGGTTTTGATCAAGTCAGAAAGATGCTCTTTGTTCTCCCACGTCTTGATTAAGCCTTCGACATTGGTAGTCACGGTACACCTTTGATCAGTCCCGAGCTCAGTTTCTTCTCGGACGTATGTGGAATCTGTGGAAGTGACCAAGATCAGCCTATACGAACACACTGCTGCTGGCCAGTATGATGTTTTGGAAGGGAAGCCCAAACAAAGCAAATCTTGTGAGGATAATGTACCGAAGTTTTTTTGAAGCAATAAACCTGGAAGCCGTTCAAACAATGGATTCAAAAAAAGAAAAAAAAAATAAAAAAAAATAAAAAAAACTTTTCCGAGGAAAATTTGTCGATGCTTTGAGTATATTTCAATAGGATTGATCATGTATAATTTTTGTTAAAGTAGAAATTCTGAATAGTGACGGGTGTTTCTTTTTTTTTTTAATTTTTGTTCATCTGTTTCTTATTTTTGGGTTTTTAATGGTCGTCTGTTCGTATGGAGTTTAGAAAATCTTGCCGTTGTTAGTCGGATTTAATAGTGATGAAATTCCTAGTCGTAACCCACTTCCCTATACTTGAGGCTCGTCACACGAATCCCGTTCATCCTTCATGGCAAAAACAAAAGTCAAAACCAAACAGAACAAAATCAGAAGCTACCATAAGTCTTGCTTTTCGTGTCCAGTATTTCTCTGAGCTCTATTTCTTCGCATATTTGACATGATTGTGAGAATCTGCTCCTACTGTACATACATTTGTTTAATTTCCGTTCATTCTCCCTGGACCAGTTGGAAAGGTAATACTCAAGAAGTCAATATAGAGCAGATGGTGACTGATAGTAAGAGGGGTTGTATATAGTGACTTGGTCTTTTCTTATGTTTCTCATCTTGTTCCGAAAGTTGGCGGAATGGAAAACTTTTGAAGTAGAAAAAGTCAAGACGGTTGCGAAATACGTCCCCCTGGCAGGCATTATCGGAGGTCGTGAATGAAACCGGTGCCGAGCATCCAAACATCCAAACATCTCATTACAGAGGTGGAGCCGGTGCGGCCACCCATACACCGACAAACCATAGGCAGTTTATTTCTAATTTCAGATCTCATTAAGCAAATCACGTTTAATCACCACCGCAATTAAAACCATGTCTCTGTCCTTCCGCAATATATTCAACAAGCAGACGTTCAAGTATATGCTCACAACGCATTTTTGGGGGCCGGTGTCGAATTTTGGTATTCCAGTGGCTGCCGTTTTGGACTTGAAAAAGGACCCTGAATATATCAGTGGGCCAATGACGGGATCGCTCATTTTGTACTCATTGGTGTTCATGAGGTACTCTTTAGCGATTTCGCCTAAGAATTATTTGTTATTTGGATGCCATTTTGTCAATGAGGCTGCACAGTTGGCACAAGGATTCAGGTGGGTGAAGTATCATTATCTGGATAAGGCCGTTGAGGCTAAGAAGGATTGAGCTGTGTTGAAACACGGGTCATTAAACAGTCATGAGCATTTTCATTGGCTTCAATGAATGCCAAACCTATTTAATTATATGAATCAAGCGAAAGGAAACATTTCAAAAGAATCAAGGCATATATTTAGGATTATCTGAATAACGGTTCGGGCTTATCACGAGCCTGGGTGGGTCCAAATTCTGTGCATGATTCCTCTCCGGAGGTACTGTAGTCTGTGTCATCATTATGAGGGATTTCTTCGTATTCCTCGTTGTTTCGAGTGAGATTCTCAAGAAACGTATTTTGAAGCTGATCCTGACTTCTTGCCCCGTAAGTAATACGATCCATTGTAGCGTGATCCAGTGAAGGGCCAAAAGCGTCAACGGCTTCAAACTGCTCTGTTTCAATATCCTTGGAGGACTTTCCATTTTGCATCTTTTGCTTTTTTTGCTTTTTCGAGGTTATAGCCGGTTCAGGCTCGCTGGTTAGCGTTCGCTTTTTCTGCACCACTGGAACCTTTAGTACAAACGTATTTGGGTCCGTTTTAGCCAGCATGCCACTTTCATCTGTGGTCATTTGAATAAACTTGATCTTAAGATCAAGCCCGTTGTTTCGAAGCAAGATTGGATCACCCGCGTCTTTGAATAGCGCATCAAAACAGAGGCCATCCACGTCGAGATTGGAAGAATCTGGCCGGAGCGCGGAAACAAGGCCAATGAAGATTCTAAAGTCACGTAGTCTTAAGCTGAGTGAGTATTCCTGGTCGCCCAAATTGGAGTCCTGCAAATCGTCGATCGCCATCTGGATAGAAATCAGCATGGGTTGCTTGAGGAAATCTTTGTCCTTGAGAACCTGTTTGGTGTAAGCAGTAAACAGAATATTCAGTGTTGTTGTGACAATTTTGAAGTCTTCTGCTAGTGCATGAGCTGTGTCCAAAAACAGCTTGATAATGGTTGTCTGGATGGAGAACTTGTTGATGTCATTCTCTTGCCACAACATATCGTATCGTGCGGGAATATCCGTTCGTTGGAACTCCACTGGATTGAAACTGATCTGGTATTTTTTCAATACCAATTTTTTCGTCAACATCTCCACGCTGAGCTTATACTTCCGCACTGAAGGTGTTTTCAAGCTGCATTCGACTCGTAGGCACACGTAGTTCAAGCTATGAGCATCAGAGTTTTTTAGAAGCATCACCAAGTGCTTTGATGACACTATGAATGAGTACGTGGGGGTCGATCCGTGCTCGCTGAAGCCGTCCTCGGTGACATCAGTGGTATCAAAAGCAATTTCCTTAAAAAAATTCTGTCCGAACTCTATCTCTCCATGGGTAGTTCGGCTGGAATTCACTGCTAACATCGTCACATTACGGGCCAGCACAGAAAAAGATATCTGGTCTGAAACCCCGGCTAAAGAAACACACGCACGTGACCATGTTGATATGTTCTTCGGGTTGTCGATTGCGGCTACAAACGACATGATGAAGGCGGCTAAATGATTAGGGATCTATTGGGATAGCTTGTTGGTTTCGGTATGGTCATGTGACTCGCGTGGAAGAGTCTGGGGAACGGTAAGGGTTAGTGTGTGGGCATTGTTTACGGTGGCGAAGTTGGATTATTCTTTTACTTTGGATGTAGTGATGACGGCTCGGGATTAGAGATTACAAATCACTTTTACTAAAAAGTTTTGTTCTTTTCTTTCCCTTCATTTTCTCATGAATTTTTTTCGCTAGCTAATGACAGGCGCTGTTTTTGGCACTGGCTCATTTTCGACCCGCGCGAGCTTATCTCAAGGAAGTAGCATACAGTATTTTTGGGAACGTTTTACGCGTTTTTTTTTAAAATATCTCAGCGAAAACTCAATTATCCTATGTTCGGACAATTATCCCCGCGGCCAGAGAATGTGTACACCCCTCTTGCTCAAGTGTCCCCCTGTAAATCGAACTATCCTCGCGAAACTCGTAATGTCCTTAGCGCGCAAAGAGTCCCGAGCACAAAAC
>JAJMHP010000128.1:0-22991 GCA_030583235.1 Metschnikowia lunata
TGCAACAATTATTATAGATAGTTCAGCTGATTAGGGAAATACAGCCTACGTCTATCTTTGTATTAAATTCGCTCAACCGAAAGAAAATCATATACTAGATTGCGCGAGGGTGAAGAATTTTCTCCTCCGACGTAGTGGGTCGTGCCTTGATCACTTCAACTTCGTTCACCACGATCCCTGCCACGCGGAAAAGTCAACATTCGTTACCCTATGACAACGAAAACGAAGACCATTCTCATCAAAATTAGCATATGACAACGATAACAATAACAAAGAAGTTTTTCGTTTCCGTTATCGATTTCGTTATCGTAACTTAAGGCGAAGCTATGTTCTCGACAAGCTGTATTAAAGTCTTGATCGTTCAGAAGCCTGGTATTTATGAGCATAACAGGGTCTATTATTGTCGTGGAATTAACTACATTATCAGAATAACGCAAGACGAGCGACGTTAGAGATATAAAATACAGTGTCTAGCTGAGAACACGCTGTTGGGTGAGACTGACGCTCTTATGCTCACTCTTGAGTCCAATTAGGCAACAGCCATAGCCCGGGGATGCCTAACTGCTGGAGAAAGGGGTTTCATCAAGTAGAAATAGTTCTTGATCCGCGCTTCAAGCTTTAGGTGTTTGAAAATGTTAACTTTTCACGATCGAGAATCCGCGGCATCAAATGTTTCTTCTATGAGGTGTACAATCCGTGCAAAAGTCAATGCAAGGATGTTTTGGCCAGGACCTCGGTTGTTACTTACGACGTGTTCTCTCCAAGACCTTCCGCTACTGAGCTTGTCTTTAATTTTGTCAAACGTAAGAGCGATGCTGAGATCGCAAACGAAATTGCGAGATACTTCAGAGAAGAAAGAGAGCCTGAAGAAAAGGTCGTCGTAGAGTTTTACAAGACTCGAAAATCATCTGTTCCTATACTTTATGGTATAGCCAAAGACTGCTTTGCTGTGACAGCTATGTCAGTACCCATTGAATCCCTCGTGTCGGAGACATAGTCACAAAGAAGAAAATTCTGTTTCTGCCAGAAACAGTCAAGTTGTTGGTGATCCTTAAGCCCCGGGGTGTCTTTACGAACGAAGATTGGCCATATGACATAGTGGACGGTGAGATTGACGTGGTGGCGCTGAGCGAAATCAATACCGAAATTGCCAACGTACAAGAGGATGAACAATAGCTTTCCCTATACGGCAAGGAAAAAGACTTTCGCGACGACTGTGAAATTCTCTACCAGTTTCTCGAAGTGGAATCTTTTTGAAAGTCCCTGTGGTTGAACCAAAAACTACCCCTTGCTAAATATTGTGAATGTGAGATAAAATATGATTCAGACCTAAGAGTCCCACAAATTAGTTAGAAAAACGTGTTTTGCCATCACCATAACGAAAAGGGATGACCATAACAATGACGATAACAAATACGAGGATAGCACCACTGTAGTATGTGACGGGGAAACAGGAAAAAAAGTAGAGTTGCTTTTTTTTGTTATTTCTAATAAGTTGCACAGATTTTGCACTGTAAAAGTGTCTGTAACATCTTTTACTCTTGTTCTCTGGAAGTGCCTTGGGTCGATTAATCATTCAGTTCCAGTATTTGTGAGAAGTTTCGTGGAGTCTCTGCAGCAGTATTCGATTGAAAATCCAATACCGGAACGTCAGTTATTTTTAATATGTGAAGAAAAAGTCTTAAAAGTACTCTTGACTTGAAATTCGCGTCAAAGATTTCTTTAACGTTCCTTTTATGAATTCAGTTACCTTTTATTCGCACATGTATTCGCAATTTTACTCGCATGTGTATTCGCATATGTATTTTTTACTTCCCAAGTTAACGCGTATTAAACCCCTAGACAAGACTTACATCTCCCACTTTGTCAACCTTCTCTCGCACTTCTTCAACAGTTATCCAGCCGGTGCAGACAAATATACCATCGGCTATTTATTAATTTGCCCTCACCACGACTCGCTCCGCACCAAAATCTTCAACTCTAATAATCATTATCACCCTGCGCAGCCGGCACCAGGCCCAAAAACCCGCACATGCCGCACCTACCATGAGCCTATACGAGCGTGCTACAGCCAAGACAAAAGTGAGACATTCTAATACTCACCATATAGATCCATCTTTACGGCCCCTACACCCAAACTTTTCCCCATGACTTACTACTCAGACACTATCGGATTACCACCGACTGACAAGACGCGGTGGCGTCTCCACACCGACGAATTGGGCAGGGAAACATGGCAGTTTCTAAGTGAAAGCGAGGCTCAAATTGAGCCCCAGACCAATTCTACAAAGTACCTTTTGGGCATGCCAGAATTCCAGGCGCCGCCCAAAGAAGCATCTATTGACTCTGCGTTTGCCTCGGCGTGCAAGGGGGCCGATTTTTTGGCGTGTATTCAGGAAGAATGTGGGATTTTTGCCCACCAGTATAAGGGCCCCATGTTCATGACTGTTGGATATGTGTTTGCATCGTACTTCACCAAAACGCCGATCGAGCCCGAGAAAAAACACGAGTTTATTCGTTATATTATCAACTCCGCGCACCCCGTAGACGGCGGCTGGGGCTTGCATCTGGTGGACAAACTGACGTGTTTTGGAACGAGCATAAATTACGTAGTTTTGCGTCTTTTGGGCATGCCTAAAGACCACCCAGTATGTGCAAAAGCCCGCAAAACGCTTCACAAACTCGGGGGCGCGTTAGGAAACCCACACTGGGGCAAGGCGTGGCTTGCGCTCTTGAACTTGTATGGCTGGGAAGGTGTAAACCCAGCTCCACCAGAAATGTGGCTCCTTCCGTACTCCTTATCGATCCACCCGGCCCGTTGGTGGGTGCACACACGAAGCATCTATTTGCCGCTTGCCTACTTGAGTGCTAACCGAAGCACGTGTGCAATTGACGCGCTTTTACAGGAGATACGGTCGGAAATATACTTACCAAACCAGCTTCCTTACGATCTGATTGACTTCTCCCGCCACCGCAATACTGTATGTGGCGTAGATCTATACTACCCACACACGCGAGTGCTCGACACGTTGAACTGGTTTGTGGCACAATATGAGAAATATATACGGCCCCGCTGGCTCTTGAGAAAGACCAATTCTACCGTCTATAGCCTCATCCAGAAGGAGTGTACCAACACCGACTACCTCTGTATCGCGCCGGTGAGCTTTGCATTCAACATGGTGGTGACCTACCTCGAAGAAGGACCAGAATCCATGGCATTTGTATGTTTTTTACGGAAGAAAGACGACGTCGTGTTCCACGGGCCTCAGGGCATGACTGTTATGGGCACCAACGGCGCCCAGGTATGGGACGTGGCGTTCATGTGCCAGTACTTACTTATGGCCGGGCTTCTGCGGTTCCCGCACTACCAAAATATGATTCTAAAGGGCTACTGGTTCTTACGCAGGTCTCAATTTACCGACGAATGTGAAGATGGTTCGTATCGGGACAAGCGTAAAGGCGCATGGCCCTTCAGCACTAAGACCCAGGGTTATACTGTGAGTGACTGTACTGCCGAGGCTCTCAAGGCGATTATCATGGTGGAACATGATGAATACTTGGGTCCGAAAATCACCCATAAGATCGAGCGCACCAATCTCGAGGATGCTGTGGACCGGATCCTCTTTATCCAGAACACGGGCGCGTTCGAATACGGGTCTTTCTCCGCATATGAAAAAATTCGGGCCTCGCCCATGATGGAGTGGCTTTCTCCCGCAGAAGTGTTTGACCAGATCATGGTGGAGTACCCCTATGTCGAGTGTACGGATTCTTCGGTGTTTGGATTGCTCTACTTCACAAAGTATTACCCGGACTATAAGCCGGAGACCATTCTGCACGCAATCGACATTGCCATTGCCTATATTGAAAATGCCCAGGACAAGATAGACGGGTCGTGGTACGGTTCATGGGGCATTTGTTATACTTATGCGGCCATGTTCGCCGTGGAGGCGCTTGAATCGGTGGGGAAAGTGTACGAAAACTCTGAAGTCGTACGTAAGGGGCTCGATTTCTTGGTGGCCAAGCAGGAGCACGATGGTGGCTGGAGCGAGTCCATGAAAGCGTGTGAAACTCGTACCTATGTACCTACGGGAACCAGTTTAGTAGTGCAAACAGCATGGGCCGCCATTGCTCTTCTTTTGGGCGGTTACCCGGACAGGGCCCCGATCGACCGGGCCATCAAATTAATCATGGACCGTCAGTCTCTTGAGGGCGAGTGGACATTTGAGGATGTTGAGGGTGTTTTCAACCATAGCTGTGCGATTGAGTATCCGACGTATAAGTTTTTGTTCCCGATAAAGGCGCTCGGACTCTACGCTGCGCGGTATGGCCACGACGCGAGGCCGTGAGGGAAGAATGAATAAGAAAAGAAGAATGGGAAGAAAAAGAAGAAAAGGAAGAGAGAGAAAAAAAGGAAGCATGGAAGAGAAATGAACGGGCATGGTTGAAGAGATTCTTCATTTGAATTTAGGAAGACGGATGCAACGCTTCCGCACACTTGCGGGATATCTGATTTTGGCTTCAATGATTAACTCATTGTCCGAAGACATATTTCCGCACTAAAACATTTGAAGTTCTCGATGAAGATTCTATCATCATTACTAAGGAAATGTCACTTTAACATGAGGTATGCGGAGATTGGGACCGCGCCAGTCTAATGCTCTTAGCAGCATACAAGCGCTCCTTAAAAGCAGCTAGACATATTGATTTATCTCGAGAAGCGATTTATTATGTGGAAGAACTCACGAGAACAAATCTTTCGATGAACAGCTCGCCTCTAGACTTTCAATCATTTCATCAGTGCAAACTACTTGATGCGTGTTAACAAGCGAGTGGCAGCTATTGAACATTCGGAGATGGGATGTGTTGACACGTGGGGCTCTACTTCTTTCTTTCTTGCAGGAGTCATCCCATCCATTACTTTAGATCTGGGTGTTGCTGTTTCTGTTTCTGGTTTGTCTACCGTTCTACAAGCGATCTCGCTCTTTGTTAACCAGCATTGCAGCTAATGGAAGATTGATATCTAACATCTGTCGGCCGCATCATTCTGCAAACTATCCACTCTGAGCCTTGCCCGTGCTTGTCTCGGAAAAGGTACCAACTCGTGTGCCATGCGGAGCTGACAATATGGATGGCTCTCAAGTGTTTGCACATCTTTCGATCTCTGATCTCTCTTTCAGCTTATCCAGCGTGCAACATGAGTTGAGACCCTCGGAATTTATTATTAGGCTTGATATCTGTGCCCCTGGATCGGACAATACGAAGAGCAAGGCGCATGCATAAAATAGCAGTGCTTTTGCATGTGGAAGTTTGACTTGCGTCTGCTTAATCCCGAGGTGTATATAGTCGGTCGAATACGGGGCCAAGTTTGAAACAAACATCCCTCTTACTATTCATAAGCGTCCAGTTTATTGTGTAAAATGAATTTAGCTGCTGCGACTAACGAAAAGGCGGAAAAGTCTTCGGATTTATCCTCCCCCAATAAAAGTCTGCCTCCGTCCTCTTCTTAATCCCCTCAAACACTACAGAATGGACCTTCTCGTTGCAACAACCATGGCCCCCAATCTCTTCTTAACTCCTTACTTCAAGAAATTTCCAAACTAAAAGTGTCTGACTCATCGCATGCTGACTCCGGACTTAAGCTCCAGCTGAAGGATCCTTTTTGCCATGAATTTCGGGATTGTCACATGTGCAGCCGACAAATCACTTGCGAGAAGGGTTTTTTTTTTTTTTTTTTTTTTTTTTTTTTTTTTTTTTTTTTTTTTTTTTTTTTTTTTTTTTGATCTTCGGCAGTTCTGGCCGAAATTCTCATATCTTTCATGGGCTGTAGAAGTCTTTATCAGGTCACGCCACCAAAGCACATCCATCGTTCAGGTCACCACGATTTTCGTCACCTTCCTTTGAATTCTAATGTCGACACATTGGGTAAATTCCCGGCTCCAAAACTTGCCCACCTTTCAGGAGGTGCCAAAGAAGAAAATTTTTGCTTTATAAACCGGAGTCTTCCTGGTGGTCCACCTCCTCTCTTTTCCAAATGTGAAAGTCGTTTTGAATCAAGATATCTCGGCAAAGATAAGGCCAAATTCCACTTCACTAAACCTTGTCATGGTGTTCACGACACTAAACAGAAAGGCGGACTTGGGTAGAGAAGGAACAAGAGGAGTTTCAAAAATCATGATATTTCGATCAAGAAACAGCCACAAGCAAAGGAAAATCTGCACTTTTTTGACCACCTGAAAAACAGAATAAATTTTAGTTTCCACTGTTTTGAAATATTTAATAAAGCCCGTCAGTCAATTGAGGCTAACACTTTGCATGCCTCCACACTCATTTGCGAAAATCGGCCAGATATTGACAAGCCTTGTTTCAAGCCCCGCTGAATAGATCCTGAGACTCTGAAGTAGAGTGTTTGCCGTAATCTACTCTTCATAGAAAATTAAAATTTAGTTATAAGTTTGCTGTAGTCGAATTCAATGATCTTTTCTTTCAGATCCTGGGGGTGGGGGCTTGTGGGTTGAAGGGGAAGGCACTTCAACTTGACTATTCTACAGAATTCAGGTCAGGAAAAGACGAAAAAGTTTTCGAGTTACGGGATAAAGCATTATTAATGATGAAAAGCAAAAAAAATGCCTTCAGCCAGATTCGAACTGACGATCTCCTCATTACTAGTGAGGTGCCTTACCAACTTGGCCATAAAGGCTTTTAAAGGCCGAAAGATTTACGGCCTGTTATGCTAAAAGTGACGTGGCATTTTCTTCGGACTGTATAAAGAAGAGTGTACTGCAGGTAATCGAGCCTTCGCGTGCATTTGACCGCAAAATTGCTGCAAGCAAAGTGGCGCCTGAAGCGAGATTGCGATCTATCGCAGGGTTTTTCCATACAGTGGTGGCTGAATCGAGTCAAGCACCAAACGCCCAAAAATTATTTCATCGATTTTCGCCTTTCCTCGATCCAACAAAAGGTGCACTGATGTTTGGACAGATTCCTGTATATCTCACTACCAATACTGATCTCATAATAATGTAAACTTCTACGTATTTCGTGTAATCTTTATTCGCGAAGGAGCATGGTGCTCGGAATCTGCTTGAATGTTTCTTTTCCGATTATGTATGATGTGCTTTTTGTACCTTGACGTAAACCCATTAAATTCTGGGAAGCTGTTCTCTTGTTCTTCCTCAAAATGGCCTAGCTGTTGTATCCATTAGAGTGCTTGAGAGTCCCTTGGTGGCTCTGGAGCAGCTATTTCTTCAATGTGGTTTTCCAATCTCGACATCATCTTTAATTTTGTGTTCGAAGGCTTTGTCTATCCTATCGTTGTCACATGCCTCTCTTCTTTTTTCATGTCCAAGTACCCGCACAAGTTTTATAAATTGCATCGCAAGAGATTCCAAATGCTCGTCACCGGATCCATCACCCACTGCCTCATCTTCTGGATCAATGAGCACTTCATCATTGATACCCTCCTTGATTAACCAAGATCAGAAAGTTGTATGAGATCCTGAAGAAAATTTGACCTCACATCTTGCATATCCTCTGACGACGCTGGTCCAAATGATGCTCTGTCAGGCAAAACCTGGGCAAAAGCCGGGCAAACCCTGGGCAAACCCTGGGCAAAACCTGGGCAAAAGTTGAGAATACTTCAGTCTAAAATTAATTCAAACCATAATAGAATTATCCTTTTCTCCACCCGGAATCAAAAAGTATCCAATTTCATGTGTTTGAGACGATCACGGGAAATCAGTTTTTGGTGGGGTGTATGTGTGAGACGCGTCCCGTCGCAAGTGTTGGGAACCATCAAGTTGCAAAAAAGGAGGGATAATTTACGCAGTACCGTTCACACGAACCTTCAACAAAGCTCAGTCGAAACTTAAACAAGAGTAGTTATACATTCCGTGTTTTTGTCGGGTTTAAAACCCTCGAACACTAATTTTTTTTTTTTTTTTTTTTGACCGGAGAGTTGAGGAGTCAAGATCAGCAAAAAATCTTGACTCTTTCCTCGATCCTAAATCTTCACTCCTTCCATACTAAAACGTCAAACGCCCAAAAGTTCTTGACTCGAACGTCTTTTTTCGCGAATTTTCCTCGATCCTACTTGACTCGATTCAGCCTTTACTGTAGCTCCATTTTTAGAAGTAAGAGAAATGTGGTTACTCTTTTGAATTCTTC
Source organism: Metschnikowia lunata (assembly GCA_030583235.1). Classification (NCBI taxonomy): domain Eukaryota; kingdom Fungi; phylum Ascomycota; class Pichiomycetes; order Serinales; family Metschnikowiaceae; genus Metschnikowia; species Metschnikowia lunata. Next base: position 8,164 of record JAJMHP010000128.1, read on the forward strand.
AATGCAATGATTTTTTTGACGATCCAATCACTACCTTGATCAAGATATCTAGATTCCGGGGTTGGTGTTCATTCTGATCTCTTGTATCAATTCGTTCACTTTGCCGTGCTGTTTTCTCTTCTTTCACTTTCTTTTTACACTTATTTTTCTCTCTCTTCATTCCTCGTCTCGCGCTGCAGCGCTTTTCGCAGCCATTCTCTCCATTCCCTCCCCTCAATCCAGAGTCACAATCCCATAAAACCTTCTTTTTTGAACCAGTTCAAGAAGTCAGTAAAAGCTTAAAATCATTTTCGCAACACAGAAAAAAATCGTTCCTATCACGCAGATAATAATCTTCTGCATTAAAGAGAAAATACGGTCGCCTGCTTTCAGAACTTTCTTTACGACCCATTGTCCTCACTATCTCTCTTCTCAAAACAACCAACGTGGGTATCTTTTTCCACTTTCTCCAACATCTTGCCTTCCACCTCCCTCGCACCTTCAATCTCTTTTAAAAACCTCTGTAGATGTCGGAGTCTAAGACATCCAGGGATATGACTCTGGAAGACGACTCCGGGTCTGCCCGAGAACTGCCCATCAACACAAACTTGATTCTGAGGGTCGGATCGCTTCTTTTGGCTTTTTCCCCCTTTGAATCCAGAAACCCTTCCCTGCCCCGAGCGCCGCCAGCGTCAAACCCCTCACAAGAGGAAAATAAACGCAAACGCAAGCGACGGCTCAAACAGTCCGTCAAGTCAAAGAAAAAGAAGAAGATGTTTCGCCGGCCAAGATGGTTGCAAAGTGCAAAACCTGACTCTGACCCCAAGTTTCTGAGTCTGGAAACCGCTCCACAAGCTGGTCAGAAGGCCGCCACCATACCCCTGAATCTACTACAAAGTACTGGGATGGATCAGGGCGCCAATTTGAGGTCGACGCTTCTGTCGCCAACTTCACCTTTCTCGCCGTTGTTGCCACGTCTTCAAGAAGTCGCAAATTCCCCACTCAATCTCCCTTTTGAAGTTGATCATATACCGTCGGTGCGTAAATTCGTCCGTTTTTTGCTCTCGAAGGTGTATAGGGACGGGAACGAGAATGAAAGGGGCGACGGGGCACCAATAAACCAGGGTCATCTGGGCCATCTGACTCATCTGGGCCATCTGACTCATCTGGGCCTTCTGACTCATCTGGATCATCCCCTAAACATTGAATACCAGCCACTTGGCCGTGAAGAAGACCCCAGAAACAAGTCTAACATTTCACCCAACAATTCTTCTAAAGACAGTCTCGACAACAACAGCCATTCTTCCAAACAATCCAGACCAGATCGGCATGGATCGCTTTTGTTTAAGCTTATGAGACATCCGGGCCAATCCATCTCCAATGGTTTCAGCAAGATTCTGAAACATTCCAGGAAGTCCAATACAAACTCCGCAAATGCCTCATTTGCCCTGAATTCTTCCTTGAATTCACTGGATGGGGCTACCGACAAGGATTCTCAAGAAAGTGGGACAAGAAGAGACACAGACGCTGAAAAACAAGCTTTCAAAGATCGCTTTAGCTTTTCACCCCCGAACACATCAGAAGCGGGTTCCAGTGCCGGAATCTTTCACAACGTTGCCTTGACTTCTTCCGACCTAGGAGAAATTGTAGACGCCGAGGAAGTGGCGTCTCATAGTGTAATCATAGACCCGGGTACTGGCTCAGAATCAGGACCATCTACGGGCTCGGCAGAGCTTAAAAACAACGGGTATGATGCTGCCGAAGAAAGTGAAGGAGAAGATGACGATGGCCGTGCTTGGGATAGTGGACAGGGGGATGACGAAGAGATGGAGCAGGCGGAAAATAATGGCAACACCGAAAGTGAGGAAGAGGAGAATGAGGGGGAAGAACAAGATGATGATGATGGAGATGATGATGATGATGAAGATGATGATGAAGATGATGATGATGATGATGATGAAGATGAAGATGATGATGATGATGATGATGATGATGATGATGATGATGATGATGATGATGATGATGATGATGATGATGATGATGATGATGATGATGATGATGATGATGATGATGATGATGATGATGATGATGATGATGATGATGATGATGATGATGATGATGATGATGATGATGATGATGAAGGGGAAGAAGATGGCCATAAAGAGGGCCAGCCCGAGAGATACCCTCGTCATTGTCTGATTTGCGATTCGGAAGAAAGAGAGCCAAGCACAGAATACATCACAAGCAGTGATTCGAGATCAGGGTCAGCTAAGCCCAAACGCCGCCGTTCGATTCTTCGTGTGATTGTCCGGGACTCACTTGGTCTCAGTGAGGAAAATAGTGGCGACAGCGAGGAAGTGTCCAATGGAGCCGTCACCGGTGCGGAAGATAGGCCTCAAATCCGGGCCAGAAGTATCAGCACCAGGAACCAGAGAACCCAAAACCAGAGAACCCAAAACCAGAGAACCCAAAACCAGAGAACCCATAACCAGAGAACCCAAAACCAGTATTTCAATATCCTGGTGGGTAGGTACGACGCGGAACACAGTGCTCTGGTGCCTAATTTAGCCGGTCCCGAAACCGCCCATACCAGAACCACTATAGCTTCGGATCTGGACGAAGTTAGGCTCCGGCGGTCCGCAACACATCCAGAAACACCCCTTCCGCGTGGCACTCGCCCCTTGACTAGTAACGCGGAAATGCCCATGCGACCACTCAGTCCAGTACGGTCGATCCCCAGACTATCACCGCCACGCTTATTTCACTCGGCGGCAGACTCTCTCGATATCGAAGACGACGATGAAGACACGCGTGGACTTGGTATTTTCCGGGGATTTGTGGAATTGGACCGGCCACCTATTTCGTCGGTACACCTGGAAGCTTTGAGGGAATTTTCAAGGATCCACGCCGTGGTGCCGCTGTTACGGCTGTTGCTGATACCTCTGGCGCCGCGAGGAACTCCCGAGCCGGAGGAGTATTTCGGAATTGCCGCCAGCGCAAACGGCGAGGAGTACTACGGAGCAGGCTTAAATGGCGAGCTTCCTGTGGGGCCTTCGCAGGTATCTTCAGACGAGTACGGCGGCGAATTGGAGGGCGTTTTCCACGAGGCCTTGATCCCACAAAATATGTCCCGGGGTTACAGTGGCCGGCATATAACGGGGTACGAGGGTGTCCACGAAGGGTTGTACTTTCTGGCGTGGGCCCGTGAACCGGAAGCTTGGGCAGCAAGACAGGCCCGTAATGCTCATCCTAGCGGGTACTATCAGGGGTATCACAACGGGCCCTACAACGGGCCACTGGAAGGGTACCTGAACGGGCGTATCTATGGTGTCGGTGGGCCCCACCACGTTGACGACAGTGACCTTCACAGCGCAAATAGCAATGATCATGAGTCTCTCTATTTGGAAGGACCCACAGGTAGGCACGGGGAAGGTCATAGGACCAACGGCGAAGAACACAGTGAAGAAAACGGTGACCCAAACAATGAACTTCTGCGCCTGGCCCTGGCCCTGGTCCTGGCAGTGGCCCTGTACGATACACTTGAGGGAGCGTTTCAGGCCATGGGTCTTCTGGAAACGCCACTTGGAACGACCATTGAGACGACGCCAGTTGAACCTCACTTTGAACGTGGTCTTGAACACAATAATGGTAACACCAGTTCCGTCTCAAATTCAATCCGTTCGTCCGAAAGACAGCCGATAAATAATGGATCTGGAGCATCTGGGATATCTGGGATATCTGAAGGATCTGAAATTTCTGGAGCATCTGGAATATCTCAAACATCTGGCACAAGCGGATCGTCCAGACCTTCTCTCACTTTCCTGGCACTCGACGCCATTTTCGAGGTTGAGTATGAGCGGGTTTCAATTGATTCTGAAGCGTCCGCTTCAACAGGTGCCTTTTCCTTGGACTCCGGTGTTGAGTATTTAGAGCCACCACTAGGCAGCGATAGCGATAGTGGAGATCTCTATAGTGCGCCAGTTTCGAGGGCTGCTCCCTTGGTTTCTGGCTCAAGCAGAGGCACAAACCGAACCTTATTGTTGCCTCGATCTGGCTCGGGATACAATTCTGCCCAACATCGTCGGAGAAGCGATGGCCCAGAATGTCGGAGCATTCTGCCGGGTCATTCAGCATATTCCATGACTTACGAGCTCAGACGGTCTTGTGAGATGGACTCAGCAAGAGCGGATCGGGATGAGGGTCGGGGCCAGGGTCAAGGTCAAGGTCACGAAACGGAATCGGAATCGGAATCGGACCAGGCCCCGAGAAAACCAAAGATCTTCTGGAAAAACGCCTGTACTCCGCTCCGCCGGGCCTGGCACGAGTATGACTCGGACAACTCCACCGATTCGGTGTATGTGTCGTTTTTCGCTTCTTATGGGCTTCCTTGTCCACCGCGTGATCCGAAGAAAGATTACCAACAGTATCAGGAGGTTGAAGAAGTTCAGTTGATGCTGCTTGAGGGTGCCTCATCAGTGAATTTAACTGAGATCGTTGAAAGTTCAAATGGCATTTGCAATGATCTGTTTGGACAGAATAGTGAAAATGCACTAGAGCATGTTAGCTTAAACGGCCCTATGGAGTCACAGACCGCCGAATACTTCATCCCAAAGGATAGCCTTGTGGCCTCTCACGCTGATGAAAGTACAACCGTTGATATCGTCAGCAGCAGTGGCAATGACACTCCTGAGCTCCCAATGGAATTGAACCACAAACCTCCGAGTGAAAGTTTGAGAAACCTCGTCAGTTCGGAAATGCTCTTGGCTTCTTGTGAACAAGAGCTTGCAAAAACAATGCTGACATGGGCCAAAATCACCAGTTTGCTTGAACAGATCGAGGAACATCCCTCACTGTGCTCTGGTGCTCTTGAGTATCTGCCACCAATTGAACTGGAACTGCGACAAGGTACTAGTGTATTGGTACCCGCCACAGGGCCAATACAAACACACCCTGCGTCATTGTCTGACCCCCCTTCTCAGCAAACAGCACTTACAAGGTTGGTTCAAACTTGGGGCTTTTCTGAAAACGAGCCCCTCAATATCTTTCAACAACCTCTTGCCGAAACCCGTCACGTGTGTCCACTTCTGGTTGGTGTCTCTTTAGCACCTATTCACGAACGATTCGGAACCCTCATTGGTGGGTTTTTAACTCTTCGCCAAATGGAGACGGAAATTATCGGAATGGGTGCGGCGGCTGTGGCGGAGAATTCCGATATCAGGCTCCAGATGGAACCTCCAAACGAGTATTCCATCGAAAGCTTAAGAGAAAGGCTCGCAATAAACGAGGAAAGTACTAAGCACTTAGAAGAAACGTTTTTGCATACAAACTCGGAACTAGGCAAACTCGAAACAAGCTTTTCTCTGTGTATCACCGAAGTATTATGTGTGCTTGCCCAAATCACAGATACAAGAGACGATACATTGCGGAGCTATCTCGGATTACATGATCCGGAACAGTGCGTGGACTTTGGCTTGCCCAGCACAGACGATTCTACCTGTATCAACGGCTTTCCAAGCTTGACTAATTGGTTCTATGGTCTAGATATCGACGAACTAAAGGTGCTCTTGACCAACGGAATCCGGTCCTTAATCACGCTTCTACGCATTATTGGTGAGATGGTTCAACTGGTGCACGAGACCCTTGTGAGTATAAGAGCTGAAATCACGGATTTTAGAAGACAAGATCATAGTGATTTGACCAAAGAGGGGATGTCAGGGAAAGAAGAAGGGCGACCGAAAAGTGCGAATCCAGAGGAGGTGTCTGAACGAAAGGGAAAGAAAAAGTGGAAAAAGAAGGGAAAGGGAAAGCGCAAAAAAGCGAGGAAAAAGGAGAAGTAGGTTTGTTTTGTTTTGTTGAAGACATTGGTTAGTAAGAGGGGTTTGAAAGAGAGGGTGGTTTCTGTAAGGGTTTGATCAGAGTGTTTGAATGGCACTGGGAAGTTGAAGAGACTGTAGAACAGGAGGGAAGGGTGAAGACGGTAGGGTGAAGACGGTAGGGTGAAGATAATGATGAAATAGGGGAAAAAGAGAAAAGCTGGGCTTGGAAAAATAGTAAAACATAGAAAGGAAGTGAAATAGTGACCAGGTGTGTTAATGTTCGAGGTAAGCGAACTGAGAGATACAAATATCTACAGCCATTGACTTGTTTTTATGTTAAGCTCTTTGAGCGCCAATAGCTCATGAGTGAGTCATTGCTAATGGAGAGTTTTGTTTGTATTTCCAATGAAACTATCTTGAGAAGACGAGACTGGTAGTGTTTTTGAGTGGGGTGTTCACCCTGAGTGGCTCACATAATACCAATCTTGTCGTTCGACTAAAGGATTTCAGAAGTTAGTAAATTTCAACCAAAAACAAGAAAAAAAAAAAGAAAAAAACCGAGTGAGATCTAAAAGCAAATCTAAAAACAAAGGAATCTGAACACTTCAGGATTGCTACGTTAAAGTACCTTTTCCCCCAGAAAGCATGGAACTGCCGTTTCTCTCTGAAAGCAGGGACTATAATGAAAACATAGATCATCGACTAATACTTCAACTTGAAATTCCCTTAATTCTCGTTCTCAGCTTTCACAATCTCACAATTTCTTGTCAAGGACGAAACTATTGTCTGAGAAGCAAATGCACATCGATCGAGCCATGTGAAGAAGATTAAATATGAGGTCACTTGGTGTTGTTTCTAATCCACATGCTACATTCGCCAACCAAACCAAAGCATATTTTTTTTTACCATATGATAGAGTGGGAAATTTAAAGAAAGAAACAGAGAAAAAGACTGCACAAAAATAAAAACTTTACCTCTCAGTTTTTCATGTCCCAAATTACGGAACTTGTGGAGGTGTTAAAAGGAAAGAAGGTCTTGAAGTCGCGGGTCTCTGTAATATTACAACCGTATTCAGCATGTTTCTTGCAGACTATGTGATATTTGGTACAGTTGGAAAATAAGATTCATTTTGAACTGTCCCTTGCATTAAATATTTCAAGCAACAAATGAACAGATGAAGAACGAAATAACAAGGACATACCAAAATCAAGGAGAATAATTCAACTGGAAAAAAAATTTTTAGCGAGTAACGCATGAAGGAGGGAAAGCTCAAAGAAAGCAGACTCCATATCAGATTTCATAGCTAAACCGAAAACTCACATCCTTTCGTGAGACAAAGGAAATATAACTTTTTAAAGACGCCAACACAACAGAAATTGACATCGACAATCCGTCCCAAGCAGCATTTATACAAGTCATGGCAAAATATATATCTTTTCAAAAATGACAGCTCTTTTTTTCACTTCGCACACTGATCGGAGCATCGAAGGTGGTGGCCCTTTTCGCAGCCAAAAACATGAACAATTGCAAGTGAGAGAAAAAAGAACACCAAAACCAGAGAAAAAAATAAACCGAGTTATAGACAAAATCAGAAAAAACGATTGTAACCAATTCCGACCCTTAAAACCGAGTCAAATAAAACAAAACTTGCCGATCCTTGTCTAAAAGTCCGTGTCGTACCAATTACGTCGTGCTCGCCTTTATGAGCCTCGCACGACGCGCGACGAAAACCTCTCCTACCATCAAAACCTCTCCAACACCTCGCTTCTCCACTTTTTCTCCCCACGAAAACCGCCCCCAACCACGTCTAAATGTTGCGGTTTTTCAGCCCAGCCACAGCTCCATGGACACCTGTGCGCCTGCTCATTCAAGCGACCAGAAATGCCTCATATTTGGGCTCGTTGACCCCTGCAGAAGGCGCAGTCAAACACTATACTCGTCTCGGTAGAGGCCCCGCTTCCGGAAAAGGAAAAACGGCCGGCCGTGGTCAGAAGGGTCAGAAGGCCCGTGGGTCAGTTCCCCACTGGCTTGAGGGTGGCCAGACGCCCTACTATAAGCTCTTTCCCATTGTGGGATTCAAAAGACCCCACCGAAAGGAGTTTGTCGAGATAAACTTGCGCCGTGTGCAAGCTTTTTGGCAAACGGGGCGGATTCCCTTACAGAAGGGAGAAACCTTGACTATCAAGGTGATGAAGGAGTGCGGGATTGTTTCGGGGGCGTTGAAGGACGGCGTCAAACTTTTAGGAAACGGGTCTACATCATATGCCGTGCCTTTGAACGTAGAAGTGTCGCAAGCAACAGAAAGGGCGGTTAAGGCCGTGCGCAAAACAGGCCATGAGCTCTCCTCGGTCTACCACACAAAATTGGGGTTGCTTGCGCACGTGCACCCAGACCGGTTTCTCTTAAAAAAGGGCCATGTTCCTCTACAGGCACGTCCGCTCCATAAGAGAGACATTGCCAACTACTCCAACCCGGCCAAGGGCGGCTATTTGCTCAAGGACCGGCTGTTGTTGTTGGACCACGTGGGCCAGGCGAGTCTGCGTAAAAGGGTGGAGAAAAAGAGTGCACTTGACGAGGCATTGGAATCGGCTTCTACCAAGACGTATGATGACTATTCCCGCTCGAGGATTGTTAAGATGAGTGAGTTGAAGTTGTAGGCGACAGGAGATTTGTATATAGTGAAAGAATAGGGTTTTCAGGGTGGTGCAATTGGTGGAAGTAGTGGATATATGGAATGTGTGAATGAAGGGGACTGAGAGGAGCGGGACAGGTGGATGTAGATGTGTGAATGCGTGTGACGTATGGTTATTATTATAACTGCTTGGTGTTTGTTTACTCTTTCTCTTTTGTTTTTCATTTAATTCATTTGAACTGAAAGTCAGTAGTGATATTGGTGCGTTTGTTTCCTCCTACCATGGAGTCGATTGATGATGGTATTCTGAGAAATGATCTGGGAATTGATCTGGGAATTGATCTGAGAATTGAAGGATGACTTCCGGAGCAATTTACTGGAAAATGACAAAATGACAAAATGACAAAATGAACATCGATACTGAAATTTGACCCAGTATTATTAAAAGTCCCAGATTGACGATGGGATAATCAATGGGTGTCTACAACACCGAGTGGGAAACGGGGGTTCGACAAATTGTGTGATTAAAGTTGCTGGTTTGGATACGATACGTGTAGACTTAAACGCTTAAACAAACACGCGTCTCGCTGATCTCGATCACTAAAAGAAAAGACGAAAAGTAGAAATATAAAAGTATCGAAATATCGAGAGCTTTGATCTTTGGGGTAGTGCGACCTTGTGCGGCAGTTTATAATATATCAGCGAGACTCGTTATATCCAACTAGATACCCATTATTCTATTCACTTTTTTTTTTTGAATGATAAATCTCATTCGAGAGGAGGCATTCGTAGCCCGAGTTTGCCCAGTCTATTTTCTATTATTTTTTTTAACTGAAGATGGTGTTGTTCAAGTTGACTAGCGAGATTGACATCTCGTGGGATTATCCCAAAATCCACATTAACTACTTCTTCTTTATTACTTTTTTCTTATTGTGCCTAAAAGTTATGCAACCACCACCTATGGCACGGTTCCAAATAAACCCAGAAGTAAAAGCCAACAAGAAGTATAGTTAGTGACGTTTTCAATAAAATACAAATTTCATAGGTGATCTTCCCCTGTAAAAACAAAAATATCCAAAAATGCAGTCATCATTAGCAGTATTCATATTCACTAAACATATACAATTTCAATGCTGCAAAAGAAGTGGTAGAAATACCCGGATTGCCACACTTACTAAAAATATTTTATTTAATACAGCATTAATTTACTTTGAATGACGGACTCAAAACCAGAATAAAAGTGCGTCTACCAATCAGACCCTTCAGACTCTAATACTTGACTTTATACTTGAAGATGAACAGGATCGATTTATAGAACTAGCTTCTTGCTCAATACAACCTTGCTGGTTTCGCAATGATATAGAATTATCCCCAGTTTAGAACAACCTGTTTCCTACTTATTCATTGATACAATTTAATTTCAACAGAATAATGGGTGTAAAAAAGAAAATGCGGGTGTGTGTGCGTGTCAGACCTTTAACACCTCGGTACCTAAAAGACAAGACAACCCATACCTGGTCCCTCCTTGGAAGAAAAAAATCCTAATTGCCTATGTCTCACTATGTCTTGAAATAACTGGTTCGGGGAACCCATAGATTTTTCCTTCTTACTTTTTTTTTTTTTTTTCTCTGTGTTATGTCTTCGTATAAGGCAATAAGGAAAGATAAATTAGGCAACTCCAGCTTTTCAGGCTCCTTGCTAGAACCTGAAAATTCGATAGATCGTAATAAGAAGGTTACAAACTTCTTACGATCATACCAATACGATTCAAAGCTTGGAAATCACAGTAAGTAGACGGAAAGCCCATTATCCATTATGACTCAACGATTGATTTAGGACAGCTAATTTCCGCAAATCGTTGATCATAAATCACCGTAAGACGTTTCGCTATGTGCGACTTCGGCCCGGATAGTAGTTACTTGACTAAGGTATAATGTGTCAATGATACCCCCTAAGCCGAATTAAAAGGGGAATTATTACAGAATATTAACAGTAGAATATGATCAAATCACACTGTTTCTCCTCTTTTCTTCATCTCTTCTCTCTTTCTCTTTTCCTTCTCTTTTCCTTCTCTTTTCTCTCTTTATCTTTTCTTCCATTATACTAACCTAACAAACGAGAATGTGAAAACCGAGCACTTTGAATATCATGATCAAAAAGAATACACTAAACTTTCGGAATTCATCAATCAACGCAATCGTAAAAGTCCTCCACATCTTGGTTCCCGAGAAACACGTGTAATTTTAAACACAGGCCAGGCCCCAGTATCAACGAAGACTCAACTAACATTCAAGCCAAAACAGGAGCCTATAGCTCGTGGTATGCTTCATAAGAACAATGTAAGTTGCGCATAAGTCATCACAGCAAAACAAGCGATGCCAATCAAAATATCTGACACCGCAATCACAGGAAATATTCTAATCGAAGCACGGGAACGGATTTCTTTGGTGGGATTGGCTGGTGTTATTAAATCACAGCTTAGTATTTTTGCTTCTCGTCTCTCGTTCTTCTTACATCTCTTCGTTTTGCCATATTTGCCATATCTGCCAAATTTGCCCTATTTGCCTCATTCGCTATTCTTCTCTTTTTTCTGGTCTCCCTTTGTATCTGGACCAAGATGCAAATCCCACTCCGCCCTCCATTGTGTGCATCCATTAGTACCGGCAACAGTCAAAACAATAGCAAGCGAATGAGACAAAAACACCTCAGTCGACGGACTAAAAATATAAAGACGCTGCAACTCCCGGAAAAGTAAACATATTTTTTAATATACTGCTTGTTATTTCGAAAAAGCCCCCTAACCCATCATGAAAGTGTGCTTTTCCTTGCTTATTACCTCAGTGCTCTCTACTTTGGTGGCTTCTGCTGTACCTGTGGAAACCGTTAACCTTGAATTGGCCCGTGGCGGTGTTCCAGACAAGTTTTCGAAGAGCGTTGTCGAGAAGAAGTTCAATTTCGTCGACAAAAGCGTGAATTCGGCCGAAAAAAGTCTCTTCAGACGTGCAAACGCCGCAGAATTGGTTGTAATCAGTCTGAGAGCGAGGCAAGTCATCGACGCCCTTTCCACGGCTTATATGCGGGTATTCCTTAACCTGAAGTTCGACTATAACACCGCCAGGGAGCGCAGAAAAGCCTGGGAAAGAGGCTTGCGTTATCTTGAAAACCTGAACAAACTCTTGACCGGCAGAAATCACATCAACGAGGAGTTGCAATTTTTGCAAAGGTTTGGCCAGGCAATTCAGGACGTATCACACATCAAGATGTCGCTTGACGTGCAAAACTTGCCTGGTTCGCGTCACATTGTACGCCTCTACGAAACGCACGCTCGCCTCCTTAACTTTTACGCCAACAATGGCAAATTCAACACCAAGCTTGCGGATATTGATAAGAAAATCGCGACACTCGAGAAGGTCGTGACCGTTCTTACTGCCCATGCACGCACGTTGACTGGTATGACACCGGCGATGACGTCACTCATGGCCTATAAGGCTGAGAAGATGAAGATCTTTCTTGCTGGGTTGAAGCAACGAAAGCCGCTTTCGGATTTGATGACGACATTTGAGAAACAGCCGGAGGCGGTGAAAATGGAGGAGCCGACGAAGATTGAACCGAAGAAAGTTGAACCGAAGAAGATTGAACCGAAGAAAGATGAACCAAAGAAAGTTGAACCGAAGAAAATTGAACCAAAGAAAGTTGAACCAAAAAAGACCGAGCCTAAGCCAAAGGATGAACCTAGGCCGAAAAACTGTCGCCGGTCCCGTAGAGGGTTCAACTAGATTTTATGTTTTTGTTGTTTTTGGCTTGCTTCAACTAGAGTCGTATTATAACACTTCCAGTATATGTCAAAGCGCATCTTCACCCAAAACATAAATCCCTTTTTCTTGAGATTGTTTGTATGTGGAGATTTTCCTGCAAACCCTCTTACATGTGCTCTGCTAGGATCTATTGTATCTTCATAAAACCCACCATTCACCTTCAAAGCTTAGCAGATACATCCCAGTAGCAATTAACATTCTCAATATCAAAATAAAACACCTTTTGATGAACTCGCCGCTTTTCACAGGAGCCGTGCGTTTTATCTAGATGACGCGTGATCTATCTCATTTCCCGAGTCGTTTATTATTCAAATTCTGTCGATTCCACATCGACAAAAACAGCTAGAAGTGATTCAACTATGCCCTGGATTTCGTCGAGACTCACCCCAGTACTGCCTCTCTTGTGGCCTTGCCCATTAAAGCCGTACCCGTGTTTGCGAAGAGCAAAAAGCGTCGCTTTCCTTGTCATTTGATATATTTCCTTGATGGCCACCTTATCGCTTGACGACAGCGTTGTTGTTGAAAGGCCACGAAGCCGGAGACCAGAAAGCACTACCCTATTGACCGCCTGGGCGATTTGGCCCGGAGCAGTAAGCGCCAGAGAAACTGCCACGGTCGGTTGAGGGGTCGCATTAGCAGACAGTTTTCTTGACGACTTTTTGTCCAAAACACGATCAAAAACACTCATGTCGGACCTGGGGCCTGCGGCCCGGGCTTTGGCCGGAAAAAACACGTCTTTGGCGCCGTTTTGGTGCGAGGATTCTAGGAGTTCATGCGCCAGTTCGAGGACCGAGAAATCAATGAAAAAGCACCGGATTTTTGTGCCTTTGGTGCGGTCAACGAAGAAAACTACATAGATGTGGTGCTCTTGGACGGACCAGCTGGCCAAAAGACCGATGTTTCCCTCTTTACACACAAGCAGCTCGAAAAAGTACCCTTCTGTAGACTCGTTCTCCGAGTGCACGTCGTAGGGACCACCAGACACGAGAAAAAGCGGGATTTTTTTGAAATCCACCACCAGCACAAGCTCAAGACTGCCATCGGGATTCGGAGGAGCTGTTTCAGACTCTGCCCACACGCGGATGTCTGGAAACACTCCACTTGACGTATTTAAACTAACTGTAGCAGCAGGCATCGGCACGTGACTTGGCAAAATAAGCGTGTGCTCAGATTTAAAGGCTATCGTCTAATTGCAGCGTGTTTACGTTGGCCCGTGTTCTAAAAGGCTGGTGGAACTTCAGAGAATTTGGCTCATGGGCGCCAGATATTTGCCACACCACGTATTTGATAGAGTAGGAAAGTGCTTCTCCGATGGATGTTACCAATTATCGGTGCAGGAAACCCAGAAAAAGAAGAGGGAGGGAAAAAGCGGGAATTGATCAGTGGCAAAAAAGAAAGTCATTTGGAAGGAAGAGCTTTAGCGAAGAGTATAGTATTGAAAGAGGAAATATGAGAAAAAGATTTGAGGAATAACCAGAAAGTATTGGCAAAAACAAACCAGGGTGGCTTTTTTTGTCAATCCACTCTTTCTACTGGAGGCTGGTAGCATCAGCAAGTTGTAAGCGCGACACTTGCTGATGCTGGTATATTGGCTGCGAAAAACAAACCGGGGCAATACAGCGAATGTTAAGCATGCCCGTATCAGGATATTTTTGAGAAAAAGACTCTCTTTTGAAGTTTTCCGGGCTTTTTGAACAGCGTGACAAGAAAATCGATTGTATCTTGTGATCAAATTCTGTGATTATGTTTTGTAATCATATTCAGTCTCCGGATTTGTTTCTCTTCGCCTGACTTTCTCTCTTAGAATGTGTGGCTTTCTGGGTATTCTGAGGCGAGCACATATTAAAGAGACACCTCATCATTACCTTCTGTGTGCTTTCTGGAATTCCTTCTTGTCCAAGCTTTGCCCGATACCAGAATCTTCTTTTCTTTTTGTTTCCGGTCATTTACAAAATTTCTGAGCTGACAAATTGCTTTTCATAAACATCTCAAAGGCAACTTTGTCCAGGAGAGGTCACGCTTTTCCATTGATGTGTCTTTTGTCACAATCAACAAGCATGTATTTTGGTAGATGGTGGGCTCTAGTACACGAGAAATGTCAGACTGGAGTCGAATTCAACCCAATTTTGTACTATGCAAAAGAACCTTGTGTCGAGTCTTAGAAGTAGTTAGAAGATTTAACTGGATGAAAATTAACGCATCTAACAAAATGGATATTAGTATGACGTAGGGGAGACCAGCCAATCAACCATCCTTTGAAATCTTATTTTTAAGACTTTGGATCCGCCCAAAATAGTCACACAATGGCTTTCAAAGAGCTTTCATTATTCGACCGCGTCCAACTACTTCAATGCTACTGTGTGCTGCACATTTCCATGCGCCGTTTCTTGTTGAGAGACCAAGCAGCCTATGCCGGATGAACAACTTCGTTGTTCATATAGGCTTTATACTGCATAGGTCACTCTTAAGGGTCTTTCCGTCTCTTTCCACTTGACCAGTCATACGTAGTCTTCCGGGTAAGGTCTAGGCCTGTAGTGACCTGTATGGAATGTCCATCTCCAAAATACTTAATGGTGATGAAATCTC